>PVKA01004231.1:90893-101376 GCA_004027165.1 Ctenomys sociabilis
AAAAAAAAAAAAAAAAAAAAAAAAAAAAAAAAAAAAAAAAAAAAAAAAAAAAAAAAAAAAAAAAAAAAAAAAGGCAATATAACACATTAACAAGATCTTTCATCTCCAAAAGTTAATTACACACAGAAAAGACTAATAAAAACTGAGTCTCATGGTTTCTGTAGGCTCCCCCACCCCAGGATACTGAACTAAAACAATTTTGAAACCTTTAACCACATTCTTTACTTCTTTGAAAACCAGATTATAGCAAGGAAAACACATACTAAATCAATTTTATAAAAGCGAATACACAAGACGCATAAAAGGTGCTCATCAAAAAATGTAAGTTACTGCTACCCAATGAGTGCTCCCCTGATCTTTCCTAATCTCCAAGTTCAAGGGTAAACAAATAAGATAAATTCAGGGTGAGGATCAGCCTCAGCTACTACAGCATCTATGAAAATATTTTGGCAGGTCTTCTTCTAATAAATTAGCAAGTAAGCCTTAGAAACTGAAATGAACTCAAAAGAGCTTCCAAAGTCAACACCAGCCACTCCAACACTGAGCTGTGCAGCCCTGGGGCTGAGAGCCCTGCTGCGGTGCACACATCTATGCACACACACGCCAGTTATGAAGAGCGTCTTTATCAAAGCTCTAATGGCCTGACCTCAACACCTGCTGTACTTCCTGAAGGCAGACAGGCTCTGGAGCACACTTGTTCTGCTCATGCGGCAGCACTTTCTAGGAACAACCGCACACATGCAGAGGCTGGCCAGCTGCCAAGGCGGGGGCAGCCAGCCGCCTTAGGCCTGAACTTTCCCAGCACCGTCAGGGCGGGATTCCGCTAGGAGCTGACTCAGCGGCCAGCATGGAACTCTGCCAACCACACAGCCACATGGGGCCAGCAACTCACAGATGTTTTGCTAAACCAAAGCTATCATCCAGGAGGCGGGTCTGGGCTGGCAGCCAGGGACTGCTGTCGTGGAAGTCATGATTCTGATTCTAGTCCTAGCTCTGCTGCTGTCTCCCTGGGTGATGTGAGGAAACTCTGCACACCTTTGGAAACACACTGGTGTGGATGCAGGGTGGCACTGTCTGCATTAAACATTCTGGAGCACTGCTGGCTATCATGTGCCTGGAACTGAGCAGACATTCATGTGGGCTAGTTCATTAATTCCTCCAACATTCCTAACAGGCATCTTTGTTGTTTTTATTCTACAGATGGAAAGACATAGGCCAGAGCAACTCAAGACCACCACCAAAAGATCCTAAGGTAAGACATGGAAGGGATGGAATGCAAGGCCCATTTTCTACTGCAGACTCTACCACCAACACTGCCATTATAAAACTTGGCACAACTGTATTTTTCAGTTTCCAAAAAACTTTTCTTATATGATTTCTCAGATGCCATTTCATTGTAAGCACACAGCTTCCAACCAATGATTTCTAAATGGTACCACCGAGCCACATGGAGCATGCCCATAGAACTCACATACTAAAGGCTTTATCATGAACTCTGCCCAAACCAACAAGTCACTCAGCCTGGCACAACTTAGCATCACTCTCCTGCTACGTGAGGAAAGCTGCAGTGCAGGCCACCCAGAAAATGGAAATTATAAATGAAGGTTTGGTTAGAAACACAGATTTCCTGAGCTTTACCCTCCAAAATAATTTATTAGGATCCTGCATTCTGCCTTTTTAAAAAGCCTCTAGCTGACTGATACTTAGCCATGTTTAGAAGTCATTTCAGCTTTCTGCAGCTAAAAAGGGAATTTTAAAGTCTACCCTTCTCTCTGTCTAAGCAGATGATATAAAGGTAAAATTAAATCATGTACACAAGTCTCTTTCTTGGGAAAAGTATGTGATACAAACGCTTCTTGTCAGCTATAATACAACAAATTCTCCTCAATGGGCACTGTCCTCCATCAGCCTGGAGCAAGACTGTTCTTTTGTTATTATTACAAAAATTAATGACAGTCAAGTATCCCATTTTTAGATAGTCCTAGTGATATTGTAGCAAACTCACCCTTCCTCTGAAAAAGAAAAGCAATACTAACATTCTTTCACATCGAATTTAGAACAATCTGCATGAAAGTAATATGCATTCTATCACTTTAATCAAGAAAGCACATATTAATTTATGCATACAGAGTGAAGACAGAACCTATCACTGAAGGCAGTGATGGCAAACCTTTTAAAGCTTTCAGTAATAACCAGCTAGCTGTGGCAAGCATGCCATAGTTTTGCCACCACTGACCTGGTGTTGACCATACTAATACACACTACCAATGAACCGCAGCTCCTGCCCAAGAAAACAAAGGAGAGAAAAAATATTCAGTCTATTCATGCCTTGGCTGTGGGTAAGTGAAATAAAGCCAGGAAGCCCAGACTGGCAAAGCCATTGCTCCTGGCTATCCATTACCCTCTCTAGCTTGCCTTTAGGAGGAACAAATGGCCTTCCAGGGCAGAAACACTCACCTGTTTAAGCTGCTCATCTGGATTCCAGCTTGACTGTCCAGCCATGGAAACAGAAGGTGGGGCCTTGGAAGCATCTTTGGTATGGTCTTCTTTAGTTTGCTGTCCATGGAGGGGGAGCCCGGGTGCTGGGAGCAAACTGGATATGGGTGCTGCTCGGGAATCTAGGCGAGCTGCTTTCTGCACATGAAAATATTTGGAAGCAGCCTGGGCCTCTTTTTCAGCCACTTCTGCAACATCATCTTCCCCATCTTCATCTTCCAAACCTCCTTCCTCTTCCTCAGGCTCTGAGTTCACATTGCTCCGTTCAAAAACTCGGGCCACTGGTGTGGCTGGTGAAACTCTGGTTAAGGGACCCAGGGCAGGGGTGCTGACAGGTCTCCCGGGTGTGGCAGAAAGGAGAGCAGGCTGTGTGACTAGCTTTTGGGCATACAGGAACTGGGCATCTTTCATCTGCTGTCCCTGCTTCTCTCGGGCATCCATCTGCAGAGGAGCAAGGTTCGACTGCTTCTGTTGTTGCTGCAGGGGCTCCATCACTGCTGTGAGTCTCACTCACAGGTTGGCATGGCTCTGGACCAGGCACAGCCTAGCAGGCACGCTGGGTCTACACTTTATGTGATTAACCAAAACCACAGAGGAGGAGGAAGGGGGAAAAATAACTACATGAAACAGGTATAAAAAGTTTTCATTTCTCCAGTAAAGAGCCATAGCTTTGACCGCTAAACACATGCTCCTAAATCTGAGTTTCAATACAAGTTCGGTATTGGGAGGTGGGGGTAAGGTGTAAATAAAAGAACAAGATCTAAGAAGAAAAATATGGGTTCAACTTTGGTAGTAGTAAGACTATTGAGGGTTTTAAAAGAAGAAAATCCAGAAACTATTTCATCTGCCAACATCTGTGTTCTGATCTCTCCTCTATGTTATCAAACATTCATGTTTATTACTGAAAAGGCAAATGGATTTGCACTGTACTGTCCAAGGGGTTGTAACTATGAAAACCACCATAATAAAAGGAAAGAAAAGGCGTGCTTGCAAAAAAAGAAAATACCCCTTATGTTCCCAGACCTATCAGAAAAAGAAATTAACATCCACGTTAGACAGAACTATCTAGGGAGGCAGCACAACTTCTCTTACAGAAAAAGCAAGATCAAGCACGCTAATCTTGGGTTTAAACTTTGCAAATTTCCCAGATCAAATTGCCAGCCTGTTTTTGGAATGGACTGAATCAGGCTAACTGGACATTACAGCCTCAAAAAGAATCCAATTTCAACAACATGAAAGAAAAAAACACAGGAGGCGGGAGTCTCAAATTGCAATCCCCCCCAACCCCGCTCAAAAATAAACAGGAGCGAATTCCTCAGGAGATTTTAAAGTTAATTAATTTGAAACAGGTATCAATATTGTCTAAACAAGTTAATGCTTCTTTCTTATATAGGGCCAAATAAATCTCACAAACTTTTCTTTCTGATTCACTTTTATAACAATATTTTTTCCTACGATGAATACAAAAAGAAGACTCGGCCAAAAAAGCATTCTGGGGGCAGGTTTATCTGCATTCTTACCAACCAGTCTCCAAACACCCCTTTCACACCCTTCTCCATCTCTAAACCCCCCTTCTTCCTCTCTAAGCTCCCACCCCCAACAAACCTCCCTTTGAGTTAATGTTTTCTCAGCAAGTCTCCCTAACAGAATGGATTCCTATGTGAGGGCAAATTTTAGGGTGAACAGGGCCTGCAACATGATGTGTAATTTTGTCATCACATGAAAGAAGCGGCTGTATAGCACAGGTTGGAACATGATATTTGCATTGTTTCAGTGTTTTAGAACTGGGTCGAAGACAAAAAAAATCTTCAGCATCTTCAAAAATTCATGGGGATGTAATCACATCTCTAGCAACAAAAATGGCTTGGAGTTATGAATTTTTTATAGGTTAAGAGTAAAAAGAGTACAATTTTTAAAGCTAGGTTTAAAAAAGTAAATACTCTGATTTTTTGTCATAATTTCCTTTACTCCCTCTCTTGGCACTTTAGAAAGTGTGAGTTAAGCCTGAAGCAATGCTTTCATTCTACTTTAGCTCTTCTTTCAGTGTCCAAAGCACGAAATGATTTTCACTCATATTAATTCCAGCTGGCAAAAATCTTCATTTAAAGTTAAAAAAATTCAAAAACAAAAACAATTTAGGTCAAAGAAAATTAAACAAAAAGATAAAACCAACCACTCAGTGACCAGTGAAAATGTCCTTATAATCACGATCAATCTATTACAAAATAATCCCTCAACCAAACTCTGCCGGTCACTTCTCCCGTGGCACCATCTTCTTCTTGGTGTGCAGTCCCGGGAACAGAGATGACTTAGTTCTACAACTCGACTGATGCACGTTCTCCCCCGAGAGTCCATCTTCCCCGGTCCCCAGGCGGTTAACAATGCCACCTGCCCGCACTCGCGGGGCTCGGGTCTGAGGAACCTGCAGGTTCTCGCACTCACGCGCGACCCCTCCCCCAGCCGCACTGTGGGACCCCCGCAGCCCGCGACGACTGCGACGCTCGCCTGCTTGGCTCCCTCCGGCCCGCTCGCGGCCACCCCGCGTCCTCCGTTCTGAGCCCTCCCAAAGCAGCCCGGTCACTTTCCCTCCTCCGAGCAAGGGTCCCCTCAGCCCCAGGCCTCCCTACCCCTTTCTCTTTACCCGCTTCGGCCAGGCGTCCCCACTCCGTCACACACCTGCCTCTCTCATCCCCGGCCCGCCACCTGCCGACAGCGGGCGCCGCCGGCTCACCTGTGAGACTCCGGCCGCAGGCTGTGGACTAAGCGGCCGCTCAGGCCCCAGGCCGCAGCTGCGTCTCAGAGTCCTCCGCCGCCGCCGGGGGCCACAGCCGGGGCGGAGCCCGCACCGGAAGCGGCACGGTGGGGCCGGGCCACCGGCCGGGGCGGGAGAAGGGTGGGGGCGGGGCCCAGTAATGGGGCGGGGCCTGAGGACGGAAGCGGCTAAAAAGGAAAGGGGGCAAGACGGAAGTGACTCCCTCGGACGGCCCCGCCCCTTGGAATCGTGAGCGGAAACGAGTGGAAGCGGGCGAAGCTTCAACCAATGAGAGCTCGCGAACCCGAAAGCGTTCCGAAGGGAGCACTTCCGCAGGGAGTTGTAAAGACCTGGGTTGACTACAGTTTGTTCAGTGTTTTCTGGTAAGAAAGTTTGGTATCCAGCGGCGGCAGGCTGGAAAGAAGGACAAACACTAAGGAAGAGATGTTAGTTTCCCGCTACTTTGATCTACATCTAAACCAAAAGTCTCCTTCAAACTGGTCTTCTCAGGGTTTCCCGCTTTTAGTCTAGCTTTCAATCTTGAACAAGACCGGCCTGACCCCTGAGGATCCTGCAACCCCTGGGACCCTTCACGTGGTTTAGTATTCTCCCTTTCAGGTCCCAGAGTTGTAATCTGAATGCGAGTCCACTGTTGGACAAATGCTTCTCTGGCGCATCCTTTTAGACTTGGACACCTATTTGACCTCCTTTGTAGTGAACAGTTGTCAATTTGCGCATTCAGGCTTTACTTTCTTTTCCTTGACGATCTTTATGGGTCATGTCAGAATTTAGGTGGTCAGGGCCCAGCCAGGGATATGGCTTAGCGCTTCCCTGGCAAGTGTAAAGGCCTGAGTTCAATCCCCTTCTCCACCAAAAACAAAGTATTTAGGTGGTCAGTCCATTCAACATTGGGCCACTTCTGTAGCAATCTTCCCAATCCCAGTCAAAACCTAGACCTTGTCACCAAACACGAATCAGTAACTGAATGTATCTCGACCCAGTTAGCCTTCTGTCCTTTCCGTTTAACTGCTTAAAATGTTAGCGTAACTGTTCTTTCATTTTGCCACTTCCAATCTGCTAAAAAAAAGCCTCTGATTTGTGTCTTAACCATAACCTTTTCTCTTAATTTCCCTAATCAACTTTAGATATATAAATGGTATATCATTAGAACCCCTCTCTTACAGTCCCACCCCAATGGTCCCTTTTCTCCAACTAACACCCCAACTCTGGCTGGACCTCCAATCTTCTCCATGTTTGTGTCTTGTAGAAAACTGTCCTGACAGATTGAGATCACTAAATTAGTTATCAGTCTTAAAGCAGACACTGAACTGTGATGGCAGGCTTCATTATATCCCATTCAATTTACTCTCCACTATTGATGGAAATCTCTAATGCTACACCTTTGTCTCACTTGATGACCTAAGCATACAAATAACAGAAAAATGTAAGCTGTCCTGAAATCTAGAAATCTACTTACATATGTTCTCATCCTCTTTCCTTCCTAAAACTTATGCAATCAAAATTACTCAATAAAGGTCCAGCAAGATAGCTCAGTAGACTAACGTGTCTGTTCAAGCAAGTCTAGGCAAGCACTGAGACTTTGGCTTGATCCCTGGCACCACATGAGGAGCCAGTCCTGGTCCCAGAGCAGGCTGAACCAGCCAGAGTCTGGGTGTAGTGGCACATGCCTGTAAACCCAGCACTAGGGAGGCTGGGATTACACCACGTGTCCAATCTGCATAATGAGACCCTGCAACAACCAAATGTGTATATATGAACTCCCAGTGTGTGTGTATACGAACTCCTAGTATATTTTAGACGCACTCATCTCAATGTAAATTGAGCAATGGACAAAATTGCCCTCAAAGGTCTTTGCTAATTCAGGAAACAGAAAAACAAATATTGTCATGATAGACAAAACAAGGTAGAGATTGTGCAGCGGTGTTGAGTAGCTGCTGTTTCAGATATTGGAAAACTCACTGTTAAGGAACACTACCATAGTCAGTAGATTTAACTAAATAGTATAAAACGTGTCCTTAACTGGGGAATGTCCTAACACAGTCCACAAATTAACTCTGAACCAGGCACATGCTTGATGCTATAGGAATAGCAAGAAGACCTTTATGGCTGACATGAAGCAAGTAATGGGGAAAGCAGTAGGAGACCATATTAGAGAGACAGCCAGGGGCCTAATGATGTAAAGATTTGTCAGTCATGGTGATATATTGTCAATAGGGAGTTTTGAAAAGAGGAGTTACTTTTTTCTTTTTTTTTAATGGTACAAGGAATCAAACTCACAACCTCATGATTGCCAGGTAGGCACTGTGCTGCTGAGCTATCCCTGATCCTGTATGAAACTTTTTCTTAAAAGCTGAACTTTTATAATGATCAAGTTTCCCTTCCCAATTGTTATGGTTTATGTCTAGTTGTCTGCCCAAAGCCTTATGCAGTCATGGGACAGCTTCTAGAGTTTGTGATTAATTCATGATTCAGTGCTGAACTTACAGGTACAAGTACTACACCCAGCCTGGGATTACACCACGTGTCCAATCTGCATAATGAGACCCTGCAACAACCAAATGTGTATATATGAACTCCCAGTGGGTCAGATAGCTTGAATGCAACATAAGGGAGAAAGACTTGCTCTCTGTTGTTTTTGTTGCCACCACTCTGTCCTTTTTGCTCTTGCAGTTTTGCTGTTTTCTGCCACCATGAACTGGTGCCTTGTGCCATGTGCCAGTCTGCTTTGGAGCCAGCTGAGTATGGAATGAAACCTCCACAAACTGTGAGCTAAATAAACCTTTCCTTTCTTAATTTTGGGCATCAGGTATTTGGTCCTAGCAATGAGAAAAAAGTAACTAAGACATCAATTCTCAGGGATTTCCCATAAGCCTCTTGCAATATTGGATACCTTTGCCAGTATTCAAGCAAACATTAATTGCACTCACTGTCTTAGCTTGTTTTGTTTTGCTATAACAGAATACTTGAGGTTAGTAATTCTCTTTTTTTTTTTTTTTTTTTTGTGCCAGGGATCATACTCTAAACCTTGCACTTGCCAGGCAGGTGCTTATGCCATTGAGCTATATCCCTGGCCCTTTTTAAAATGGATTTCCTTCTTACAGATCTGGGGGCTGGGAAGCCCAAGTCTGAGAGGTTTCATTTGGAGAACGCTAGCATACTGTATCATGACAGAAAGCAAAAGGGGCCTAACATTGCTTTTATAACAAGTCCACTTGAGATAACTAGCCACTCCTGTAATGACATTAATGCATTCTCAAAGGCAGAGTTATTTGACCTCATCGCTTACTAGGTCCTGTCGCACAACACTTTTTCTCTGAAGATTAAGTTTCCAACAAATGAACTTTGCAGAGGGATGAATTTGAACCATAGCACCTGTCTTTCCCTTGATCCCATATTCTGTGACTGAATCCTTATCTCACTTTCCTTCCTGTCAAAACTTCTAGAGTTACAGTTTTCACTGCAGCCTAAGTGATCTGATCGTTCTACCTCTTACAATGCATATGTCTTATAAACAGCTCTATGATCAGGCCTAAATTCCTTCATGTGGCCTCCAGGGCCCTGGGAGATCCCTGGGAGATATTTACCAACCTCTTTGGGTTTATTTCTTTGCCTCAGAGTGGAGTATAGGGGCCAAGAAAGTGACCCCACTAGATGACATCAGTAATTGAAATGGAAATAACTGTAGATTTACTTAAGAATGGCTCAAAAACACTAAAGTAGTATATGTGCCAAATAGCACCTATAAAATGCTTCTTTAGTAAAAAGATAAAAGTACAAGGTATGCTGACTACAATCATGTGATTTTTATTATAATCCATGGTTATAGTTTATTTTATTTTATTAGTTTTGGTTAATCTTACTGTGTCTAGTTTATAAATCAAACTTTGTCATATATATATATATATATATATATATATATATATATATATATATATATATGAAAAGACATGGCAGAAGGGAAGAGAGAAGGAAGGGACAGAAAAAAAAGAATTAAGAGGGCTTGGGAGATGGCTTAATAGAATAAGCACTTCCTTGGAAAGTGCAAAGTTCTGGGTTCAATCCCTGGTTCCACAAAAAAAAAAAAAAAAGAATTAAAATGTATTATATATACATGCCAGGCTCTGTGATGACTGTAATCATTATGTACTATAAACATGGGCTTAATTTTTATTTAAAAATAAAAATTCAAAGGAAAAGATATGGTACTATAAATATGGAGTTTGGTACTATCTTAAGTGTTTAGGTACCCCTTGGGGTATTCTGTGAATTAGAAGGACTATTGTAGTTTTCTCTAGAAACAAAACAAAACAAAATCCAGTAAACTGGGGATGGTGGTACATGCTTTTTTCTTTAATGTATTTGTAACAAGGTCTCACTGCACAGCGTAGACTCAAAGTGATCCTCTTGTTTTCAGTCTCCCCAGTGCTGGGATTACAGGTGTGCACCACCACACCTGGTCTCAGTGACCATCTCAGTGCACCTGGGGATGGACTGGGGCAGCATGTGGTGCTGAGATGGAACCCTGGTTCCTGTGCTTGACTAAGCAGGCGCTTAGTCCACTGAGCTTTTTCTTTCCCCCCATTGAGCTATTCCTCTGGCTCTAGTACATGCTTTTAATATCAGCATTCTGAGAAGCTGAGTCAGGAGGATCAAAATTTTGAGCCCAGCCAAGGAGATGGCTCAGTAGAATAAGTGCTTGCCTGGCAAGTGCAAGGGCCTAAGTTCAACCCCTGGTTCCACCAAAACAATAATTTTTTTTGAGCCCAGCCTGGAATTTTAGAGACTTAGCAAAAGACTGTCTCAAAGTAGAAGAAAAAGGAGAAGGAGGGGGAAGAGTGGAAGAGGATGTAGCTCAATGCAAAAAGCAAGGGGTTAGTCCCCTCTGGCACACATACACATGTGCACAGATGAAATTAAGTAATGTTGAGTTTCATGAAGCATGGTGGTGAATACCTGCAATCCTATCACTTGGAAGATTGAAGCAGAAAGACCATGAACTCAAGACCAGCCTGGACTATAAAGTGAGATGGTGTGATGGGTACATGGTACTCTAGAAGGCTGAGTATCTCAAGTTGGAATCTAATCTGAAGAATTTGCCAGGCGTGGTGGTGCAGGCCTGTAATCCCAGCACTTGGGAGGCTGAGGCAGGAGGATTGTTTTAAGTTCGAGACCAGCCTGAACTATAAAGTGAGCTTAAGGCCAGCCTGAACTGCA
>PVKA01004232.1:0-101137 GCA_004027165.1 Ctenomys sociabilis
TGTCTACACCTGTCAAAAGTGGGCACTCCATTGACATTCAACTACCTTAGGTGCTTGAACTCGACACCACAATCCAACACAGTCCAGCATTCTGCAACCATAGGGAGTTATTCAAAGAAATTGTCGACCATATCCATTTACAGATCAGCTTAATATTATGGGCTCACGATGTATACTTCATTTTTATACTTTTATACTTAAGGAACTACAGAATAATGTACAGGACTACAAGATAAACCCTGAGAAGACTTCAATGATCACATAGGAAATATAAAGTTCATGTGTTGGTATATAAGTTTTGATCTACCTAGGTCTGCAAGGACTTTAGCTGCAGACTTTTACCCAGGCCCGTATGCCAGACCCGGGCTGGGTCTGTAGGGGTCCAAGGAGTGCAGCAGAGTACAGAAGCTCTCGCACACACTCACTGTGCCTGGGCCTGGGCTCCTCTAGAGGGTGCCAGTGTGTGCGGCAGAAGTTCTCACTTGCTAGGCAGGCTGGGGTTGCCTCTGGAGGAATGGAGAGATCCTGAGAGAGTGGCAAAGTTCTCACTCATCAGGAAGACCCCAGTTTGGTCAGGAGAGGTCCAGCGGACACGGGGGGAGCACAGAAGCTCTCCCACACACTTGCAGGACCTGGGCTTGGACGGGTCTCACGAGCATAATCCTTAAAGGCATCTACATCAAGAAACCAAATAATTAAAATGTGGAAAATATTCCAGCCTATGGACATACACTGGCAAAGGGTGCAGATACTACTGTGCTTTGGCATTTGGGACACAGTGTAATAAGAGTGCCTACTATACATTTGATTTTATGTATTTCTCAGAACAAATTCTGTACTTATTAAAAGATTTTAAGTGAAAGCACAGGAAAGCGAATTCATACTATGAGAATCAAAAGAAAATAGCTCATTAAAGAGTATTAATAAAATCATCCCAAAATATGAGCAATTATTTTAATTTTTTTAATTTTTTTATTTAATTTAATGTATTTAATTTTATTTTTATTCATTTTAATGAGAATACAAAATAACAATGAAATAGTTTCAAAACGGGTTAGTATGACAGTTACAATAATTAATGCACTGCATATTTATGTCTTCGTAGTGGTTATTCAGAGGACAAGATGCACACATTTTATCTTGTCTAAACAATATTAATACAAACCTTTCTTCTCATTGAACTAAGAGAAAGTACTTGTATAGCTATCTTATTTTATATATACATATAGATTCTTCTTTCACAACAAAATGGTTACATGGTTTCAGGGGAAATCCTGAGGGGATTTGACTAATCTTGCCAGATACAAAAGTTACATTTTTATTTATATAGATCTTGCTTTAGTTTGGTCTTAACCATCCAGTAGAAAAGTATAACCACAAGGTATAAAAAGTAATACCATATTAATATGCTGGGCTGTAAATAGCTCAGGTCAAAAACTTCTGACAATTACCAATACTGCTGAGAGCTCGCTATTATTATGGACTATTGGACTATATTGAGTTATTTCGCTGACTTCAAGGACCTATGATATCTGAACTAGCATCAAGTATGAAAAGATCCTTTAAAGACTTCTCCTAATACAGCCTCTCTAACAGCAATGGAACACCCGTCTCTGACAAAACAAAACAAAATAAGGGGATATAAAATAAAGGACCATTTTATTCCAAGCAATTTTATAGTGATACATTTATTCAAGATCAAGTGGCTAAAAAACCCATGATGAATGACAAATCAAGACTTGAAGAGTAATAAAATGATAAATTTATGTTGAAAAATAAGCCAGTAAGACTCTGACTCAATCATCTTTCTACCAGGATGTGCAATTTCTGAAATAGACAGCAATAATGATACTCAACTCAAAGCTCTTAAGAACCTGAAACTTTAATCAAGCTATTCCTGGGACTGGGCATGGTAATTCATGCCTCTAATCCCATCTCTTAGGAAACTGAAAACAGGAGGATCACTATGAATCCAGTCTATAAAGTGAGACCCTGTAGATCCCGTATTAAATACATTTTAAAAATCCTGATATTGTTTCCTGAATAGAATGTCTCTTTATTCTGAGGCTTAATGCCACCCAAGGGCAGTACTCTACATACTGATGTACCTACCCTACACCATAGGATGATATAAGAAAACTGAAACATCTTAGAACATAGGCAGTCCAACAGTTTTGAAGCAATGATTAACAAAGTTCCTCCAAGTAAAACAGTGGTGACGGGAAGACAAATGAAAGGAGTCACAACACTTTATTTTAAAAGATTAATCAGTGTAGGATTCTTGCAACAGGAAGAAATAATTTGGAATCATGTACATCTAGCCTCGAGCCTGATGAAACAACTACAAGTGGAGGGAAGTGGCCGGCTCACCTGGAGAGCAGATGTAATAAATGGACCTGCTCAACTGAGAGGCAGCTCTGGGCTGAACGTTGACAGAGACACATGGTGTATGGGAGCTGGAAGAGATCTCAGTGGTTTTGACTTATTGTTTATTTTACATGTAAGAAAACCAAGGTCTTGGAGGCTACATGGTTTTCTTAAATTCAGTTCATAGTGCATTTGCTTCATTTTATATGAATCAATATAAAATGTCATCCCCCTTCTTTAATGGAGAATCATAGAAATGGTTCAAAGGAAAATTTTAATAAATATTTTATGTGGAAAAGGGTGATCATTTCTGAAGAATATGAGTTCCTGTACTGTGGGTTCTGAGTTGTGCATATGTGCACCTCTGGTCCCTTTTCAATAAAATGTGTGCAACATTTTTGTTTTATAAGTGTTAATGAAAACATTATGGATTATGTTTGCAAGTTTTTTTGAATGGTAAACAATGCACAAATAGCCTTTTAAAAGTAATTCTTTCTGGGAGAATCCATTTTGAAAACAATGTATAATGCTGTTTAATTTGAGGATGACAGGACATCATTAAGAGCCTCAGATGTAAAGCCTGTGGCTTTGGGAACCTTACCACTTGTCATGGGTATATGAATTTTCATCATAAAAGATGTGCTGCAGAAATTTGAGAACTTTTTTTCAGAAAAACAGCTGCCCTGAGAGTTTGGTCAATCTTCTGGAGTCCATTCCTAGAAGGATGCATGTCCTACACACATCAAAACAAAGTTTCATATAAAATTCGCAGATATTTAAAAACCTGAAGTTAAATAACACACAAAGCAAGATTTAAGTAAAAAAGAAAAATCACCTGTACAACTTGGAAGTTTTTTTTATTATTATGTATAAGATAATTTCCTGTAGGAAATAAAGTACCATTCTGAAAGTTATACTGAATTCATGCCCACTGGACTTGATGACACACACCTGTAAACCTAAAAGGTGAGAGGATCACCATGAGTTCAAGGCCAGCCTGGTCTACTTAGTGAGTTTGAGATCAGTCTGTACTATATACCAAGAGCCTGTGTCAAAAAATAAAATAATAAAAATAAAAAGGGAATATACACTGAATCTATATTCTGGACCCTAAGTAAGTAACCCAACCCATATACAAAGAAAAGAACAATGAAATGTATACTATTATTCCATATCCACTGAATAAGACAGATAATGTAAATACTGATAAAATTTTAAGATAGAAATCACAGATCAAAGCATGAAGAGAACTAGAATTGAAAGCGACCTATATAAAGTGGAACCACTTTTAAAATTCTATAATTCTGAGCTTGGGAAATACATTAATTGATACTAAGAGAAAGTGAAATATAGAAATGACTCCTTTGAAAACAACTATAATTACTGACTCCTCAGAATCAATTAATCTGAATGCTGTTTATAATCTGCACATACATATTCACATACATATTGTTTTCTATGCATGCAAAAATCTAGGGTTGAATGGATCTGTTATACCTATTTCTATCTAATACCATCTGGTGCTGAATCCTAATTATTGTTATACTTACTATAACAGAATGCCTCAGAGATGCCACCTCGCATAAGAAGGCAGTTTGTAAGAACTCTTCAAGAAGTCTTTTATTATGATAACAAAGGACTTGGAATACACATCGTATGATGAGCAGCTCAAAGAACTCTACTCACATAAAGCTACTATGAGTATCTCTATTAGCACTTCTTTCACCATTGTAATTATTTGTTTACCTATCAATCTCTCCATCTATACTAGGACTCCAGAAGGACTATGACTTATTTATTTTTGTGCCCACATCTTTTTTAAAAAATTTAAAGAGAAAAAATGAAAATTATACAGAATTTTAAGAAGACATGTTAGAAAGTTAACAATGTTTATTATATTGCATATTGTTATGTTCAGAATAGTTGCTTAGATTACCAGATATGGGCAAGAAAAATTGATAAAAAATATATAATCATTAACTGTTCCATTCAATGAACTAATAAAAATTAGTAGCCCAATTACAATAGCTAATCTATATTTTCCCTTCCTTCTTTTCTCCTTTTGCACATTTCAGTCGTTTGTCCTTTTGAGCAGTTTCTTTCCCTTTCACAGTATCCATGAATATGCAACTACATACACGATTGAAATGCTAAAAACAAATTATAATAGAAAAGTATCAAATTAGATGTGAGTAGGAAGATTTTGACAACATTTAGGAGAGAATAGCCTAAAAATAAATATTCTACATTATAAAAGTAGAAATCTAACAAATCCTAACTTTGTTCAGTGGCTACATAGCTAAAATAGAAAATACTAGTTTAGATGTGGGGTTAGATATAAATGAAATATGTCAATGGAACTGACAACACTGGAGATGCATCATTTTATAGCACACAGTGTGTTAACTGGTGTGTTATGTACATTTTTGTATTTCATGTCTTGCCTAAGCATTATTCTTTGTATCTTCTCGGATTGATTTTTCTTACAACTTTGATTTTTCAATACCTCATAACAAGAGGGTTGAAGCATTCCTAAGTAAGCTAAGGATAATAATATAGATTTGCTCCCAACCATGGGAATAAATACTTCTTTCACATAATTTTATAACTTTTATCCCCAACACTTAAGTTTGATTTCTTGATTATTTAAGTAACATAAAAAGCAACTTACAGCAATTTTAAAAACTACACAGAGAAAAATAGCCTACAAGCTTGTCTTTATCAGAGCACTGTCATCGAGGAAAAGATTTCTCTAAAATGTGCCCTGTTTCTCAGATTTATTTTAAAATTAGAAGCTTTAAGAAACTCTGCTAAATCAGTCATTGCTGCACTGATGGCTATGTTTTCTACCCTGAGCAGTCAGCTAAAAGGTAATCTTTCCCACAAAACATGGTTTGCCCGTTTGAAGTTTAAAATGTATATGCTTAAAACTTTCCACTTCAACCCTTGGTATGTAGACAGGATAATAAATATATCAGCTAAATCAGAAGCAGAAAAAAGTGACCTAAATAAAAGAAGGAAACATAAAATGACATGAAAGACTAAATCAAATACCTTGTTTCATAAGTGTCCAGAAGCTCAGAACAGATGGAATTAACAGCATTTATTTTGGTTCTCTGAGATGGAGAGAGACATGGCTAAGGGTTTGTTGCCATGAAGAATTAGAATACAGCAGTTAAAAGGGAGCCTGCAGATGTGTGGCCTTTAAAAATCCACCTCTCAGGAGATGGATTAAAACGTAGATGACTAGACTGACATGGAGTCTAAATTAGGTATGAAAGATAACAGTGTTCTTTCACTGATATGAAACTCTTGTTATAATTAGGATGGGACCAAAAATGATCTCTAAGTTTTACATCAATCAGAGATAATATTTCAATAGATAATTCAGCACAAATACCTTTTAATAAGAACAGATATTCCAAAACTATTTTGTTTCCATTTCTTACTTCTTTTATCCCTCCTGTCTCTGTACCAGTTGCATAAATTTTGTGTGATCCCCTTTTGTCCTATATTCTTATTTCTTGTAACTTGTCTTCTATTTCCTTATTTTTCACAAAATCCATTTTAAATTTTATTACGTGAGGGTTTAACCACCATATTAAGGGATCTATTTACTTAATACAACTTTTCAGTTTATTATAAATTTTTTATGTAACCACAAATATAGTTGATAGGGATAAAGGTCACAAATTAAGTTACCTCAGTTTGTAATTTTTTACACTGTGTTCAATGAAAGTGTTTTTATTCAGTGTTAGAAAAAGTTACATGATTATACTAATCAGATTTTCTTATTGGTTCATGTGAGATTGTCAAAGTGTCATTTAAAAAATACTATGGGCCAGTGCAAAGAACAGGGACTGGCCAGGTAAGCGACACCTTCTCAACCTCAATAAACTAAAGAGGTAGAATCTTGCAACAGAATCCAAATCCAAAATCTAGATACATCTGGAAGACACTTTTGAGAAGTGGACATTCTTTAAATAATCTAAATACTATCAATAAGTCTACCTAAGACAGGCATTTTATAACCATCAATCTAGGAATTAAACTAAAATTTATATAAAAATATAAGGCTACACTGATGTACTGCTTTTCATGACAATCAATTATGGCCAGACTGTATCTCAAAACCAGGAATTGAACTCTGGCCCTTCGACTTGCCAGGGAAGCACTTATTCTACTGAGCTATCTCACTGGCCCCATAATGAATTAATTCTGTAGTCCTTGAGAAACTTTGAGCTTATTGAATCTGGGAACTTAATAATTTTAGTTTTGTTTGCATTCCCAATGTCAAGTATTCATTTAATATACAGAAGATACAAGAAAGGTGTTTTGTGTATTTTTTTATTTTTCTCTTTATTAATTTTATTGAGAAACAAATAACAATGGGAGAGTTTCAAAACCGATTAGTAGGACAGTTTAAATAATTAATACATTGCACATTGTTGTCTTCATAGTGGTTATTCATAGTACAAGATGCAAACATGATATTCTGTCCAAACACTATTAGTACAAATTCTTAATTTGAATTGTGTTTAGAGTAAACATAAACATTTTTGCATTAGCTTTGCTATTGATTACATAACCTAATAGCAAACAACAGAAATAATTTCCTATATGATAATGAAAATCTAATGGAACACTGCAACAAAAATAATCTTTCTTTTATTTGTCATACACAAGGCAGCCTTCAAACTGGACAACTGCACATTCCATGAGCATGTTCTGCTTAGACATACAGCAGAAGTGTTCAGATTTTATTTCCTATATGGCAGGCCATCCTTGTCACCTATATTATTGTCCTATTCTTTCAGGAGCATCCTATTATATTGTATCATGTGCACTTAGCAGAAAAATAAGATATCATTATAATATCATATATTTAATGGGTGCTTAGAATATACATTGACATTTTCATATCAGCTGTTTAGTTAATCACATAACCTAGAAGACAACAGCAGAAATAAAATCCTAAATGAACTAAAATTTAAATACAAATAAGAGCCAACTACAGAAATGGAAACTTTCACATACAGGGCCACCTTCACACATGAAAATTTCGTGTTGCATACACAGGTATCACATAAAATGATAGCACATATGATTTATTTTTCTTGTCTTTTCTTAGAAGAAATGTTGACATCTTATTTATTTTCCCATTGTTTTATTTTTTATTTAAACTCTTATTTATTTATTTATTTGGTACAGGGTCTCACTGTACACCTCGAACTCATAATGATCTTTCTGTTTTCAGCCTCCCCAGAGTGGGGATTACAGGTGTGCACCACCATTCTGGTCTCCATGGCCCTCTCAGTGTACCTGGAGATGCGACCAGTGCGCTGGAGATGGAAGGCCTGACTGCACACTTGCATAAGCAGATGATTAATCCATTCAGATATCTCACTGACCCTACTCTCCCATTTCTTAGGTATCTCACAGTTATGGAGTTGTCATGTAACATCTCTGCAATTAGCTTCCTTTTCTGTAATACTGACATTAATAAAATTTGCTTTAACTTTGCTTGCAGCAGAGATATGAAAATATATGTAAAAGCATTTTGTAAACAATTCATTATTTTTTATTTTATTATTTTTTGTTCTAAATTTTATTTATTTATTTATTTATTTTGAACGACAAATAGCAATGAGACCATTTCAAATCATATTAACAGGACAGATTTGATAATTAATACATTGCAAACTGTTTTCGTAATGGTTTGATATCGTACAAGGTGCATACCTGATATTATAATTACAGACACTATTATAGCAGATGTCTCTAATCAGTGAATTAAGAGAATGTAGCTGTATACTTATTTTTTAAAGCTGAATTATATCACAGTTTCAATAATTAATACTTTCTACCTTGTTATCTTCCTAGTAGTTGTCCATTGTACTAGAAGCCAACATAATATTTTGTCCAACCACTATTAGTGCAAATCTTGCTTCTCATAGAATTATGGATAAGCACTGCATATTTATCCTAAGTGCACTATCTACACAAACACATCATGGCTTTTCCTTTGTATCCTCCTTTTTTTGTCTAGACCTGTCAAAGACGAGCATTCCATTGTCATTAAACCAGTATACATGCCTGAACTCGGCGACACAATCAAACACAGTCCAGCAGTCCACAATAACAGTGAGTTATCCAAAGAAGTCATTGACTGTAGCCATTTACAGCTCAACTTATTATTATGGCCCCACATTATATACCTCATTTTTATACTTTTCTGCTCGATGGTTAAGATCAAGATAGAGCAAGACCTATATAATGAAAAATGTAGCTTTGTATCTGATGAGGTCAGTCAAGTTGCCTAAGGGGACTTGTACCCTTGTACCTTACTCTGTAGATCCTTTGTCTGTGTCAGCCATGTGGATGAGTCATGGCAATTGCTCGATCAGTTTGATCTCTATGAGAAGCTGAGAGAAAGTTTTCTCTCCGTGTGACTCTTCCCAGGCAAGTATAGATCATTGCTTTTCTTCCTCTGTGGCTCCATAAGATCCTTGATCAGAAAATTTGGGACACAACTGAGTTTCATGATGTTACAGTACAGGTTCTCCTATGTCCTAAGTCTTCACTGACCTTGAAAGGCTAGGGCCAAAACGTTGGCTGACCATGCAGCCCTCCTATTTCTCCAATTTTTGATCTGTGAAATTATGTTGTTAACCATCCAGAAGAAAAGCTGATTAGTATCCTGTAACATATGCCATTCAGTTTGCCCAAACTATCTGACTAAATTCTTTTTAGTTATTGTTGTACATTTCCATTTGCATTTCTTCTTTTGAATTCTTATATTAGGGAGACTATACAATATTTGCACATGTGTGTCTGGTTTATTTCACTTATGAGTATATGTTCAAGTGGCATCCACTTCAATGTAAATGATTCAAGCTTATCATTCTTAAAAGCTGAGTAATACTACATTATATGAAATATTACATCGTTTTTAACCATTCCTCTTATGATGGACATCTTGGTTGTTTCCAAGACTTGGCTATCACAAATTGTGCTGCTATAAACATAGGAACACATATATCACTCATATAATGTTTTAAGTTCCTCTGGGAAAATTCCCACTATGGGGATAGCAAGCTTCAATGGGATTTCCAGTGCTACTCTTTTGAGGAGTCTCCACACTGACCTCCGCAGTGGTTGTACCCGTCTACACTCCCACCAGCCATGGAGAAGTGTTCCCTTTTCCCCACAGACTCGCCAACGTTTGTTGTTGGTTGATTTTCTTACAATAGTCATTCTTACTGGAAGGAGATGATATCTCAGTGTTGCCTTCAATTGCATTTCATGGATGGCTAGCAATGTGGAGCATTTTTTCATATATTTATTTGCTTCATTAATTTCATCTTCTGAGAAGTGTGTATTCATCTCAGATACACATTTCTGGATTTGGTCTTTAAATTTGAGGTTCCTGTTATATCTTAGTTCTTTATAAATTCTAGAGAGCAGACATTTGTTTGATTGCATTTTAAGTCAAGATTTTTTTGAATTTTGTGGGTTGTCTTTTCACTTTGTTGACAATTTCTTTTGATGTGCAGAAACTACTCAAGAAGAGTTGATTCTAGTTCTTGATTCTTTCGAGTGTTTCCCATGCGAATACATGACTGTTCATGAACTGTTTGCTTATCCCTATGTCTTTAAGAGTTCCTCCTACTCTTTCTTCCAGGAGATTCAGAGTTTCTGTTTTAATGTTTAGATCTTTAATCCATTTTGACTTTAGCTTAGGGCATGGTGATAGAGATGGGTCAAGTTTTAGTTTTCGACATGTAGAAAGCCAGTTTTTCCAGCACCATTTGTTAAAGAGGCTATCTTTCTTCCAATAAGCATATTTGGCCCTTTTTTTGAAGATCAGGTGGCTGAATGTGTTCGCAGAGGCCTCTGCGGCTTCTAATCTATTGCATTGATCCTCAGGTCTATTTCATTGCCAATACCATGTTGATTTTATCACAGTGGCTTTGTAGTATAATTTCAAGTCAGGAATTGTGATGCCTCCTGCCATGTCTTTGTTGGCCGAGATTGCCTTTGCTGTTCTAGGTCTTTTGTGGTTACAAATAAGTTTTAGAAACTATTTCTCTAAGTCTGGTAGGTATATTGGTGGCAGTTTGATAGGGATTTCACTAAATCTGTACAACAATTTTGGGGGTAAGGCATTCTTCAGGATGTTGGTTCTTCCTATCCAGGAGCATAGAATAACTTTCAATGTTCTGAGATCCTCTATAATCTCTTTTCTTATGGTGTTGTAGTTTTCCATGAAAATATCTTTGACTTCCTTGGTTAAGTGAATTCCAAGATATTTCATTTTCCTCAGTGCTATTGTAAAAGGTATTTTTGCTATAGTATGCCTCTCAGTGTGTTTAATATCTGTGTAGAGGAATGCTATTGACTTTTAATTATAGACTTTGTATCCTGCTATGCTACTGAATTTGAGTATCAAATCTACTAGCTTCTTGGTGGAGTTTTTTGGGTTTTCCAAGTAAAGTATGTCATCTGCAAATAGTGATAATTTAACTTCTTTACCTATTCTTATCATTTATTTCTCCCTCTTTTCTAATGGCTGGTGCTAATGATTCCAAAACTATACTGAATAGTAGGGATAATAGAGAACATCCATGTCTTATGCCTGATCTGCGAGTAAAAGATTTTAGTTTTTCCCCATTTAGAATTATATTAGCTTTTGGGTTGTCATAGATGGCTTTTATCTAGTTGAGGTAGACTCAACCCATTCCAATTTTCTGTAGGGCTTTTAACTTGAATGAGTGTTAGACTCTGTCAAAAGCTTTTTCTGCATCACCTGAGATGATCATGTGGTTTTTAGAATTTACTCTATTAATATAGTGTAGTATATTTATAGATTTTCAAATATTGAATCATCCTTGTATTTGTGGGATAAATCCTACCTGGTTATGGTATATGATCTTCTTGATGATTTGTTGTATTCTATTTGTATTTTATTGAGGACTTTTGCATCTATGTTCATGAGGGAGATTGGCCTATAGTTCTCTTTTTTGTTTGTGTCTTTCCCAGGTTTTCGAATCAGTAATTTGCCTCCAGAAATGATTTTGGGAGTACTGCTTCCTTTAAAATTTCATTGAAGGGTTTGTGGAGCATAGGGATTATATCTTTTATAAATTTCTTGTAGAATCTAGTTGTGAATCCATCAGGACCGCGACTTTTCTTTGTCAGTAGGCTTTTTATTATGTTTCATATTTCATTGGCTGCTATTGGCTTATTGAGAGTTGTTACATCTTTTTGGTTCAGTTTTGGTAATTTGTACCTTTTGAGGAATCTGTCCATTTCTTCTGTCTCTTCTATTCTGTGGTCATAGTGTTTCTCAAAGTAACTATTGATAATCTTCTGAATTTCCATGGGTCTGTGCGGATTTCATCCATATGTGAATTTTTTCTTGCCTCTTTTTGATGAGGTTGGCTAGAAGCTTATCAACTTTATTTAGTCTCTGAAAAACCAACTTTTTGATTTGTGGACTCTTTGAACTGTTTTGTTCATCTCAATTGAATTAATTTCTGCTCTAATCTTTATGATTTATTCCCTTGTTTGTGCTCTGGGTTTTATTTGCTCTTCTTTTTCTAGATGTCAGAGGTGCAACATTAAGTTGTTTATTTGTTCCTGTTCTGTTTTCCTTTTGTGTGAATTCATAGTTATAATTTTCCCTCTAAGAACTGCTTTCATCACATCCCATAAATTCTCATAAATTGTGCTTGAATTTTCATTGAATTGCAGATATTGTTGAATTTCTTGTTTAATTTCTTCTGTGACTCATTGATTGCTGAGTAGTGTGTTATTTAATTTCCATGAATTTAGCGGGTTTTTCTGGTTTCTGTCGTCTTTTATTTTCAGTTTGTTTGCACTATGGTCAGATAATATGCCTGAGATAATTTCTGTTTTCTTGCATATACTTAAGCATGACCTCTGAACCAGTATGTGGTCTATTTTGGAAAATGACCTGTGTGCAGCTGAAAAAAATGTGTATTCAGATGCGGTTGGGTGGAACACTCTGTGTATGTCTATGTTTACCAGGTCCATTTGTTCCAAGCTCTGATTCAGTTCTGCTACTTCCTTGTAATTTTTTGTTTGGTTGATCTATCTTTTTGAGATAAGGGGGTCTTAAGGATCCTGTTAAGATTGTGGTCTTAGATATTAGGTTTTTCATGTCCAGATTTGTCTTACATAGCTCGGTACTCCCGTGTTTGGTGCATAGATATTTGTGAGTGTTACCTCTTCCTCTTGAATTTTTCCCCTGATCAATATATAGTGGTGTTCTTTGTGTCATTTGATCATTCTTGGTTTGAAGTTGAGACTGTCTGAGAACATAATTACTACTCTTGCTTTTTTCTGAGTTGCTGTGCATGTAAAAATATGGAACGCTTCATGAATTTGTGTGTCATCCTTGTGCAGGGGCCATGCCAATCTTCTCTGTATCATTCCAATTTTAGTATATGTGCTGCCTAAGTGAACACAAGGTGTTTGTTCAAATAAGTAAACTTACAGTTTATATGTGTGTCAAAAGTAATCATTCCAACTCTAACTGGTGGTCAACTTATTACACCCAGTTGTACTGAACTAGTGTTGTGCTGGGTTTGGAAGGCCCATTTGAGAACTGTTGTCAGCAGCATAAAAGGCAGAACATAAGAAGCTGTTGAAATACTATCAGGGGTGTTGTTTGAAGAAGCTGTTAGAGCTACTGGAAGCTGCTGGTTCTCTTGGGCTCTTCTGCTGGAGGAACTTCTCATGCTCGCTTTCCCAATGAACTTTGGAGAAGCTTTGGTTCTCATCTTGAGCACCACTTCTTGCTCTGGAGGGGCAGACAGTGCACTGCCCAGCCTCATGGAGAAGCTTGTCACTTTGGTTTTCCTGATGGGAATGCAGCTTTCCTCATCACTGGAGGAACTTGGGACCTCACTTTTGCTGAGGATGGCTGTGTTACTTTTTGGGGAATTCTGGTGCTTACATTTAGCATTGCTTCCTACCTCCAGTTCAGATGCACTCAAATATGATGAAACACCAGAAGTTCAGATAACCAAGGCAAATCCAAGTGGCAATGAATTGAAACAATCTGAAAGCCACCCGCTTGGACTCTCTGAAGTGGTAACAGCTGAAATAATTAACCAGATAAAATATGTTCTAAAAAATCTTATTAGAAAAAATTTCATAGATAACTACAAAGATTATGATTACAATGAAAACCATGCTTAGTGATTTAGAGAAGATTTCATCTTAAAAGGAGTATCTTAGGAAAGAAACTCAAAAAGATATACAAGATGTTTAAAACTCCATTGAAATTATATATACGAGAATAAGCCTTTGGTAGACAAAATTTGAAATATAGAAGCCAATTACAGTTAGTGATCATGAAAAGAAAGATTTCTTAAAAATAGGAAGAGACTACAAGAAATAAATGCAACAGCTGATAGATGATATGAAGAATAATACCATAGGATTGATTGGAGTTATTTAAAAATCAGACAATAGTCCAAATAATATTTTAAAAAATCTTTCCGCGGATGTTATGGTAGAAAATTTTCCTAACAGAGAAAAAGAATAGGTTATATAGATGAATGAGGTGCATAAAATTCCAATTTAGTGTAGAAAATCTACACCAAAGTATATAATAGTCATGATTGCAGAAATTCAACCCAATAGGATATTAAAAGTAACTAGACTCAAGAATCAAATCACCTATAAAGGAAAGCCATCAGAATCTTACTTCACAACACGAACCTGCAAGTCAAGCAGAGCATGAAGTGAAGCACTTCAATCACTAAAAGAAAATAAACCCCAATCCAGATTGATATATCTCGAAAAACTATTTCTGATTGAGGGAGACAAAGAATGTCACTGTATCTTTGTAAAGGAAGCAATTGAAGAGGAAGAGACAAAAAAAAAAAAAAAAAAAAAAAAAAAAATATATATATATATATATATATATATATATATATATATATATATACCAAATATCAGTGAACTCCACTATTTAAAACAAATATTAGCACAAATAAAAATCAAATAAGTAATAATCAGTGATAATGGCTAATACAGTGATAATAGGGGATGTCAATGCCTAAACTGTCACAGACAGATCAACTACACAAAACATCAACAAAGGAATATTATAATTGGACCAAGCTTTTTAAACACCACACAGCATAAGAACGCACACTCTTCACAGCTATATGTAGGATTTTCTCCAAAATAGAAAACATTTTAACTGATAGAAAATATTTATGTAAATGTGAAAAACTGAAGTTACCCCATACATAGTATCAGAGATGTCATTGCAGTGCAATGAGATTAGAAATCCATAGCAAAACCCCCAAACAAACTTGATAAATACATGGAAATTAAGTAACATACTCCTGAATAACAATTGGTTCACAGGTGAAATTTAAGAAGCAGTAACAAAGTTGTTTCAGTTAAATATAATGGCAATACAGCCTATCAAACTTTATGGGACACAATAAAAACAGTTAAATGAGGATAAACACCTGTCTGGAAAGTGAAAGTTCCTACGTTGGACCCATGGTGCTGCAGGAGGGAAAATAAACAGTCATATAAGAGCAACTTACATAAAGCCATTATGCGCATCAGGGAAACGGAGTGAGTGAAAACAAACAACTTCATGTTGAACTTCACGTTCCAGAAAAAGAAAAGCAAATCAACCCCAATGCTCATAAGATGAGAGATATTCTTAACATTAGAGTAAAAATCAAGGCAATGGAGACTAAGAAAACAATATAAAAGAGTCAGAGGATCAAAAAGTTAGTTTTTTTAAAAGGTTAAATAAAATTTTTTAAAATCCCTATCCAATCTTATCATAAAAGGAAAGAAAAGATTCAAATCCATTCAATTAGGAAAAAAAAAAAAAGGTACAGAACCTCAGAAGATAATTATGCACACTAAGAATCTAAGGGCATGGGCCAGTGAGATAGCTCATTAGAACAAGTGCTTGCCTGGCAAACGCAAGATCCAGAGTTTCATCCCCAGTATCCCCCAACAAAAAACAAAAAGAATATGTAAGGGTCAGCCAGACAGCTCAGCTGACCAAAGCATCCAGTTAGGCAGAGCGCAGCATCTGGGATTTGATCCCTGGTGTGCCATGCTGGCCCACTTCTAGGTCATGCTAAGATGGCAATTGAGACTGGGTGTGGTACAATCCCAGCACTTGGGAGGCTGAAAACAGTAGAATCACTATGAATTAGATCTACATAGTGAGACCCGGTAAACCCTGTACCAAATACATAAAATACACACACACACACACACACACACACACACACACACACAAAGATTTTCTATTCTAGTGAGATGGAAAATGCGTAATAAATGGACACATTGCTAGGTACATATGAATTACCAATCAATAAGGTATATAACTCTAAATAAACCAGTGTAAGTCAATGAAATTGAAGATACAAATAAAAACATACCAATAAAAATAATCCCAGACCCTGACATATTCACTGCTGAATTCTATGAGACATTTGAAGAAGACTTAATATGGCTACTTCTTGAACAGAACTGAAGGGGAAGCAACACTCTCAATTGGAATTAAGCATTAATTTGATATTCAAAGCAGAGAAGAACTCAACAATGGAGGAGAACTATAGACCAATCTCACTAATGAACATAGATACAAAAATTCTTCAATATATATTGGCAAACAGAAACAACAAATCATCAAGATTATGTACAATGCCAAGTAGGAAACTTTCCAGGCATGCATGGATGACTCAACACATGTAAATAAATAAATGTAATACATCATGTCAACAGAGACAAGGACAAAAACCATGTGGTGCAGAAAAAGCTTTTGGTAAAGTCCAACATTCATGATAACAACCTTAAAGAAAATTGAAATTTATGGTCCTTATTTCAGTCTGATAAAGGCCATCTATGACAAGCCAATAACCAATATCATACTAAACAGATGAAATGGAGTTTCACTCTAAGATCAGGAACAAATCAAGGATGCCCACTGTAACCCTTTTAGTCCATGTGGCTCTAAAAACAATAGTCTGAGCAACTAGACAAGTGAAAGAAATGAAAATAATATGAATAAGAAAAAAGGAGTTAAATTGTCATTATTTGTAGATGACAGGAGACCATACAGAAGACCTCAAAAGTGGCACCAAAAGTCTTTTATATTTCATAAGCGATTCAGTAGCATAGCTGAATACAAAGTCAACATTCAAAAATCAATACTCTTCCTGTACACAAAAACAAACTAGCCAAGAGAGAAATTAAAGAAATAACAACTTTCAATAACATCCAAAAAACGAAATACCTAGGAATCAATATAACAAAATAAGTAAAACACAGTTGAGTAGGTATTTTGAAAGCTACAATATTCTGAAAAATGAGATTGAAGTGTATATCAGAAAATGGAAAGATGCCCATACTCTTACGCAGGAAAAGCCAATATAGTAAAAATGAACACACCTCCAAAGTCGTTATGTGTATTTAATGCAACAATAATCAAAATTCCAACAATATATCCCAAAGAATTAAGAAAGCAATCTTAAAATTCACTTGGAACATGAAAAGATCTAGAATAGCAGAAGAAGTTCTGAAAGAAAAAGGCAAGGTAGAGCACAACACAATCCCTACCTTAATATTTTGCTACAAAGCTACTGTGATAACAACAGCACGATGGTGGTAAAAAAGTTTCAATGGAATAGATTAGCAGATGATGATGAAGACATACTTATCATATCTTTGACAATGATACAAAAACTCACTGGGATAAAAATACCTTCTTTGCTAAAGGGTGCTGAAAAAAAGTCTTTCAATATATATGTTAAAGATTAAAAGCAAACATGTGTCTTTCACCACGTACTAAAGTAAAATAGAAATTGAGAAGATGTAAACATTAAAATAATAAAAGTACTATGTCTGCAGGAACATAGAATAAGGAGAGCTCCTGAGGACATCAGTGTAGCCAAAAACATTACGGACAAAGCCATAACCAATAAGTAGGACCTCGTTTTATGAAAAAACTTGCAAAGCAATAGAAACTATCAACAGAATGAGAAGACAGCGTACTATGTGGGAAAATATTGTGGCAAATATTTCTTAGATGAAGGTGTACTACACAGAATGTATAAAGAACTGAAAAATGCAGACCTATCTCAAATTTATTTACTTTTTATTTTTATTTATTTATTTATTTTATTGAAGTACAAATATGAATGAGACAGTTTTAAGACACCTTAACAGGATGGATTCTATAAATTAATACATTACAAACTGTTTTCATAAGGTTTTGCTATTATGCAAGGTGCATACATGATATTATACTTACAGACATTATTATAGCAGATGTCTCTTATCAGTAAATTAAGAGAGTATAGCTGTTTACGTATCTTATTATTATACCTGAATTATATCAAAGATTCAATAATTAATACTTTCTACCTTGTTATTTTCCTAGTGGCAGTCCATAGTACTAGAAGCCGACATAATATCCTGTCCAACCACCATTAGTGCAAATCTTGCCTCTCATAGAATTATATAGAAATATGGTGTTATCTATCCCAACTGTACTGTCCATGCACACACATCATGATTCTTCTGTTCTATACCCCTTCCTTTGTATACACCTATCAAAGATGGGCACTCCATTGTGATACAACCAATTTAGGTGCCTGAACTCGGTGACACAATCCAACACAGTCCACAAAAATAGTGAGTTATCTGAAGAAGTTGTTGACTGTAGCCATTTACAGCTCAATTTATTCTTATGGCACCGAGTTGTATACCTGATTTTTATATTTTAAGATCATGATAAAGCAAGAACTGTGTAACAAAAAATGTACCTTTTGTATGTGATAAGATCAGTCAAGGCCCCTCAGGGTTTATCTTGTAATCCTGTATCTTATTCTGTAGATCCTTTGTCTCTGTCATCCATGTGGATGAGTCATGGCCAATGCTTCACCAGTTTATTCTCTGTGAGAGTCTGAGAGAAAGTTTTGTCTCCATGTGACTCTCACCAGGTACACTATAGAACTTTGATCTCTTTCCACTGTGGCTCCATAATCTCCTTATTCAGAAAATTTGGAGCTCAACTGAGTTTCATGATGTTGCAGTACAGGTTGTCCTATGTCCTGAGTATTTGCTGACTTTGAAAGGCTAGGGCCAAAATGTTGGCTGGCCTTACAGCTCTTCAATTTCTCCAGTTTTGTTCTATGAATTTAGATTGTTAACCGTCCAGAAGAAAAGCTGCTCAGAAGCCTGCAGCATATGCCATTCACTTTGCTTTATCTGACTCAACTGTTTTTAGTTGTTGCACATTTCTATTTGTATTTCTTCTTTTCACTTCTTATACAAGGTAAACTATATGAGATTTACTCATGTGTGTCTGGTTTACTTCACTAATGATTATATGTTCAAGTGGCTTCCACATCAATATAAATGCTTCAAGCTTATCATTCTTAATAGCTGAGTAATACTCCATTATATAGAAATACCACATCTTTTTCAACCATTCCTCATGTGATGGACACCTTGGTTGTTTCCAAGATTTTGCTATCACAGATTGTGCCTCTATAAACATAGGTACAGATATATCACTATGATACAATGTTTTCAGTTCCTCTGGGAAAAATCCCACTATGGGGACAGCCAGCTTGAATAGGATTTCCAGTCCTGCTCTTTTGAGGAATCTCCACACTGACCTCCAAAATGGTTGTACAGTCTACATACCTATGAGCAGTGGAAAAGTATTACGTTTTCCCCACATCCTCTTCAACTTTGTTGTTGCTTGATTTCCTTATGATAGCCATTCTTTCTGGAGTGAGATGGTATCTCAGTGTTGTTTTTATTTGCATTTCATGAATGGCTAGCTATGTGGAGCATTTTTTCATATATTTATTTGCTTCTTTAATTTTGTCCTCTGAGAAGTGTGTATTTATCTCAGATGCCCATTTCTGGATTGGGTCTTTTAATTTGAGGGCCCTGTTATATCTCAGTTCTTTATATATTCCAGATAGCAAATCTTTGTCTGATGGCTTATTAGTTAGGATTTTTTCAAAATTTGTGTGTTGTCTAATTCACTCTGCTGACAATTTCTTTTGACGTGCAGAAACTCCTCAAGAAGAGGTAATCCTAGTTGTTGATGCTTTCAAGTGTTGCCTGTGTGAATATATGTTTGTTCATGAACTCTTTACTTACCTCTATGTCTTCAAGAGTTCCTCCTACTTTCTCTTCCAAGAGATCGAGTGTTTCTGTTTTAATGTTTAGATCTTTAATCCATTTTAACTTTAGCTTAGTACATGGTGATAGAGCTGGGTCAAATTTTAGTTTTCGGCATGTAGAAGGCCATTTTTTTTTAGCACCATTTGTTACAGAGGCTATCTTTATTCCAGTGAGCTAGTGTAGCCCCTTTGTCGAAGAACAGATGGCTGAGTGTGTTTTTAGATGTTTCTGAACCTTCTAATCTGTTCCATTGATCCTCAGGTCTATTTTATTGCCAATACCATGTTGATTTTATCACAGTGGCTTTATAGTATAATTTCAAGTCAGGAATTGTGATGCCTCCTGCCATGTCTTTGTTGGCCAAGATTGCCTTTGCTATTCTAGGTCGTTTGTGTTTCCAAATAAATTTTAGGAACAATTTCTCTAGGTCTGGGGGGTATAATGGTGGCAGTTTGATAAGGATTGCAATAAATCTGTACAGCAATTTTGGGAGCATGGCCATCTTCATGATGTTGGCTTTTCCCATCCAGGAGCATGGAATCTTTCCATTTTCTGAAATCCTCTATAATCTCTTGTCTTAGGGTGTTGTAATTTTCTATGAAAGATCTTTGATTTCCTTGGTTAAGTGAATTCCTAGGTATTTCATTTTCCCCAGTGCTATTACAAAAGGTATTGTTTCTAATGGTTCCCTTTCAGTGTGCTTGTTATCTGTGTAGAAGAACGCTATTGACTTTTGAGTATTGATTTTGTATCCTGTTATGTTAGTGAATTTCTGTATCAGTTTTCGTAGTTTTTTGGTGGAATTTTTGGAGTCTTCCAAGTAAAGTATCATGTCATCTGCAAATAGTGATAATTTAACTTACTCTTTACCTATTCTTATTCCTTTTATTTCTCCCTCTTCTAATGGTTGCTGCTACCACTTCCAAGACTATATTTAATAGGATGGGAGATAGAGGACATCATTATCTTGTACCTGATTTAACAGTAAAAGATTTCAGTTTTTCCCCATTTAGTATTATATAAGCTTTTGGGTTGTCGTAGATGGCTTTTATCAAATTAAGGTAAAGTCCATCTATTCCAATTTTCTATACAACCTTGAACATGAATGAGTGTTGGACTTTGTCAAAAGCTTTGTCTGCATCAATTGAGATGATCATGTGATTTTTAGATTACAGTCTATTAATGTAGTGTAATGCATTTATAGATTTTCAAATAATGAACCATCCTTGCATCACTGGGATGAATCCTACCTGGTCATGGTGTATGATCTTCTTGATGATTTGCTGTATTCTATTTGCTAGGATTTTATTGAGTATTTTTGCATCTATGTTCAAGAAGGAGATTGGCCAGTAGTTTTCCTTTTTGGTTGTGTCTTTCCCTGGGTTTGGAATCAGTATTATACTTCAGTCTAGAAATGATTTTGGGAGGACTGCTTCCTTTTCAATTTCATTGAAGAGTTTGTGGAGTATAAGGATTATATCTTCTATAAATTTCTTGTAGAATTGAGCTGTATAAGGATTATATTTTCTATAAATTTCTTGTAGAATTGAGCTGTGAATCCATCAGGACCTGAACTTTTCTTTGTCATAGGCTTTTTAATACATTTCATATTTCATTTGCAGTTATTGGCTTATTAAGAGTTGTTATATCTTCTTGGATCACTTTTGGTAATTTGTATCTTTCGAGGAATCTGTCCATTTCTTCTGTGTCTTCTATTCTATGAGTATAAAGATTCTCAAAGTCACTACTGATAATGTTCTGAATTCCTGCTGGGTCTGTGGTGATTTCACCCTTTTCATTCCATATTGCATGTACGTGAATTTTTTTCTTGCCTCTTCTTGATGAGGTTGGCTAGAAGCTTATCAACTTTATTTAGTCTTTTAAAGATCCAACTTTTTGATTTGTCGATTCTTTGAACTGTTTTCTTCATCTCAGTTGAATTAATTTCTGCTCTGATCTTTATGATTTTTTCCCATCTTTGCACTCTGTGCTTCGTTTGCTCTTCTTTTTCTAGTTGTTGGAGGTGCAACATTAGGGTGTTTATTTGTTCCCATTCTCATTTCCTATTGTGTGAGTTCATAACTATGCTTTTTGCTCTAATAACTGCTTTCATCGCATCCCATAAATTCTGGTAAGTTGTGCTTGAATTTTCATTGAATTGTAGATACTGTTGAATTTCTTGTTTAATTTCTTCTGTGACACATTGATTGCTGAGTAGTGTGTTATTTAGTTTCCATGAATTTAGTGGGTTTTTCTGGTTTCTTTTGTCAGTTCCAGTTTCATTGCACTGCTGTCAGATGATGTGCATGGGATAATTTCTATTTTCTTGCATATACCTATGCATGAACTCTAGACTAGTATGTGCTCTATTTTGGAAAATGAACTGTATGCAGCTGAAAAAAATGTGTATTCAGCTTTGGTTGGGAAGAACACGTCACCAGGTCCACTTGTTCCAATCTCTGGTTCAGTTCTGCTACTTCCTTGCTAATTTTTTGTCTGGTTGACCTATCTTTTTGAGATAAGGGAGTATTAAGGTCTCCTGTTAAGATTGTGGTCTTAGATATTAGATTTTTCATGTCCATTAAGATTTGTCTTACATAGTTGGGTGCTCCTGTGTTTGGTGCATAGATATTTATGAGTGTTAACTCTTCCTCTTGAATTTTTCTCCTGACCAATATATAGTGGCCTTCTTTGTCTTGTTTGATCCTTCTTGGTTTGAAGTTGATACTGCCTGAGAAAAGAATTGCTACTCTTGCTTTTTTCTGAGGTACTGGGGCATGTAGTATTGTTTTCCATCCTTTGACTTTGAGCCTATGAATGTCCTTTTGCATTAATTGTGTTTCTTGTATGCAGCGTATTGTTGGATTTTGTTTCCTAATTCACTGTGCCAGTCTATTTCTCTTAATTGAGTTCATTTACATTGATGGTTACAATTGAAATATGCTGACCTATGTTTGTCATGATATTTACCTGGTGTTGTTTACTCCTTTGTATCCTGTGTTTAATTGTCTGTCATGTTTAGTGGGTTCCTTCCATTCTCATTCATGGAGTTCTGGTCATTGTGGTCTCTCTCTAGAACATCTTTCAGCAGCCTGTGAAGGGTTGGCTTTGTCATCATGAAATTCTTTAGTTGTTCTTTGTCATGGAAGTATTTCATTTCTCCATCAAACTTGAAAGAGAGTTTTGCAGGCTATAATAGTCTGGGCTGGAAATTTTTTTGTACAAAACTTGAAGAACTCTGCTCCATGCTCTCCTTGCCTTCATTTTTTGTGTAGAGAAGTCGGCTGTAATTCTTGAATGTGATCTGATTCTTCTCTCTAGCAGCTTTCAGTATATTATTTTTGTGTTGGATTTCTAGGATCTTGACTATTATATGTCTCGGTGTGTTTTTACTTGAGTTGAAGTTATTTGGTGTTCTGTATGCTTTGGTTACCTGAATGTTGGGTTGTTTCCTCATATTTGGGAAGTTCTCTGTGATTACTTCTCCCCCAATTCTTTTTATGTCATTTGTATTGACTCCTTCATTTTCGTTAATACCAATTGTTCTCACATTGTTCATCCTGGCATCATGTTGCAGGTAATGGATTATTTTTTTCCTGCATTCTCATTGTTTTTAAAAGATCCTTTCTCACCTTTTCACTAGCTGCACCAGCTAATAAACCAACTCAAGAATTCTTTTTCTTCAAGATGTGAAACTTTGTCTTCACTTTCACTCAAAGAGCTTTGAAGACTCGTGATAGATATTTTTAGTTCTTCTATATCTCTTTGACTCTGTTTCATGCGTTCTATTTCTTTTCTGTATTGCTTATTTAAGGAATCCATCATATTTCTGATCTCCTCTAGTTTTTCATCCGTGTCTTCTTTAAAGGTAGTTATTAATTCTTTTTCTGCAGTGTTTCTTCCAATTTGGGTTGGCTCTGTATATTTCTGGACTTGTTTCTGTATTTCAGATGCTATGACTTCAAAGAATTCTTTTTTTTCAAAGAATTCTTTTTTGATTTCAGAAATTATTCTTTGAGTTCCTCATAACCTTTCTGCTATTGTTTCTTTGCTTCAGATGCTGTTAATTCATATGTTTTTGCTGGAATCATGCTCTCCGCACTTGTTCTGGGTGAGCATTGTTTTTCCACCCAATGTTTCTGACATTGATTCTTTATTGCAGGTACTATGTATTCAGATATTTCTTTTTTATTTGAGGAATTAATTCTCATCTTATTTCCTCTATAGCTTTCTGCTGTTGTTCCTTTGCTGCTGTATCTGTTAATTCATTCCTTTCAGCTGAGCTAGTGTCCTCTGCACTTTCTGCTGGACTCAAGGCCTGAGATTGCATTTTTCTCCTTGTCTTTGTCATTTTATATAGCATGACCTCTGACCTTTGGTGTAGAGCTTTGGTGAAGCTATAACCTTAGTGTGTAATGAAAATTTCGGTGCCAGTCTCTTAAGTTTGAGATTATCCAGTTATGCCTGTCCTGTATCTAGCTGTTGTATTCAGTTCCTTTTTGTTGCAGCTCCTGTGGTTCCTCTCTGTTGGTTCCTTGGTCAAACGAGCATGAACCAAACTGGGATGGAGTGCAAGGAGTGAGAATTCCCACTATCTTGGCTGGATTTGGAGCGAGAGTCTGGAAAGTTGCTGGAGTAGGCCCTTATGTCTCAGTCAGGTTGCTCTCTAGGTGGGCGGGCCTGGGTTTGGTGGGTCTGCTGGGCTCCCAAAAGGATAGTGGATGTTCTGCTTCACTGGTTAGGCTGTGCTGGGTCAGGCAACCTGTGCTGGGTCCTGGGCCAGGGCTCAGAACCACAGAAGGCTAGGTAACGTCCCTCCGGCATGACAGGCCTGGAGCGCTCACTCACAGACTGTGCTCCGCTGAGTTTTGGGCCATGGGGTGGAACCGAGGATTGCTGGGAAATATCCCTCCAGCGCAGGGGTCCTGGAGCTCTACACTCACTGAACTTTGATGCGCATGGAGTCTGGGAAATTCCCACTCACTCAGTGGGCTTTAGGGCAGGGGATCCCGGGAGTTGCTGGTGAGTGGGCCCTGAGGTTTCAGGCAGGTCACTGGCTTGGAGGGCTTGGAGGCGGGGATCTCAGTCGTGCACACAGGAAGAAACCAAAGGCTCTCCCTCAGACTCACCACACTGTCACTGATCTGGGAAGCCTGCAGAGTCATGCAAATTCCCACTCACTGGGAGGGATTGGGGCCGGATCCAGGAGGCCACTGATTCAGGCAGCTGTCTCAGGCCCGTCTCTTGGGCTGGGCAGGCATGGGCGGAACTGAGGACCTCCCTCAAATTTAAAGAACCAATCTATTAATAGGCAACTGAAGTGAAGAGACATTTCTCAGATGAAGTAGTACAAATGGCAAATAAATACATTTAAAATGTGCAACATCATTGTTCATTAAAGGAATTTAAATTTACTATTTTTTGTATTTTCTTTCAAAATAAAAAGGTGGATAAAAAGATCACAATTTTAAAAAGCACGGAGTTTCCTTCTCACTCTAGAAAGGTGGGCATTATTGAGAAATCAACCAATACCAAATGCATGTGGGACTTTGGAGTAAAACTTGCTCTCTTCCACTATTGGTGAGAATGTAGACTGGTCCAGCCCCTATGGAAATTACTGTAAATATTCCTCAAAGAAGTGAAAATAGAAAATCCATGCAATGTAGATATTCCTGTTTTTGTTATTTTTCCATAAGAATTAAATGTGTCAATGGAGAGTAATATATGCACATCCATAGCAGTACAATTTGTGATAGCCATATCTTGGAAACAGGCCAAATGTGTCCATCACCTGGTGAATGGATACAGAAAATGTGCTGTATTTTTGTACAATAGAATACCACGCAAGTATAAATAAGGTTAAGCTCTTGGTGTTTCTAGGGAAATAGACACACCTTGAAGCCATACTTTTATGTGAAATAAATTAGACACATATGTGTAAATATGACATTGTTTCTGTGTTTGAGACACAGAATTTGTAAACAAAGACAAAACAAATAGTAAATATTGTGAAGTAAGAGGAAAATGTTCAAAAGGGAATAGGAGCTAGGAATGGGTAAGAGAGAAATGAAGGAAATGAAAAGTGATGAGAAAAGAACAAAAATTGGAAACAGCTTTTGTAAATAAGTAGAGGAAGAAGGACTCAAAGGAGCACAGGGGAGTTAGGGAAATAATCAAGTTATATCAGGTGCAGGTACAAATTTCCTATAATGAATATGATCATTATGGATGCATAAAATATTGATTTCCTCAATATCACTAAGAAAAAACTTGAACTACAACAGAATATATTTGCAATGATTGGAACCAATAAAGGATTAACATTTTCTAAAAGTTATAAAAAAATATCTGCTACCAGAATAGAATGTAAACTTATGCAGCCATTATGAAAATAGTGCATAAATTAATCAAAACACTAAAGAAAAAGAAAATATAATGCATATATCCCACTTCTGGAATACTAGATATATACACGTAAGACATGAATTCAGTATGGCACAAACTTGTCTGAAATCCTATAATTTGTAATAGCCACAACTAGAAAAATATCCAAGTATCCAAACATAAATCAATGAATAAATAAAGTATGATATAAACAAATATCACAATAAATAAAGTGTGATATATGTAATTATATATGTAACTGAAAATATACATACCTTTTAAACAACATGGATAAGCTTGCTATATCCATATATATTTTTTTCTTTTTCTTTTTCTTTTTTTTTTGTGGTACAAGGGATTGAACTCAGGACCTTGTGCTTGCCAGTAAAGTGCTTATTGTACTGATTCTTATTCTAGTGGAAGCTGACCTCCCCAGCCCTCCATGCTTATAGTAACATAGTTCAAAATAACTAAATTTCAGAAGTAGCGTATATGTCTAATAAAGAAAATGCCATAGGTGCACACAGTGGCATACAATGCTTCTATCAAGAAGGGTATACTTGAGTCATCTGTAGGAAATGGATCCATTGGAGACCACAATGTAAAGAGAAATTTAAATATTCAAGTAAAATTATATATATATATATATATATATATATATATATATATATATATATATCATATATATTTTTATATATATTTACAACAACATGGATAAACCCAGTATTAAATAAATCAGGTACTAGAAAAATCCATGCCTCATGATAATGCCTGCAAAATTAGAAATAAAAAAAAAAAAAAAACAATGGAGAACTTGAGTAAAGACTAGAGTAGGAGTGACCAGAGGGGAGTGGAGCTGGGGATGGGTAGACTGGGAAAATGTTACTTCAAGAAAACAAAATTTCAATTAAAGAGAAAGTATCTACTCAAGACATATGTTATAATTATCTTATTATAATTAATAGCACTGTATTATACACATTGAAAATTTTATAAAAACACCATTTTATATATTGTCATCATAAAATTATTGTAGGTCATGCATGTGTTACTATAACCATGTCAAATATACACATATTTTCAAAATATTATGTTCTATGCCATAAATATATAGTATTTCCTTGTCAATGTAAACAAATAATAATAATGAAAATTGAGTATAAGAGAGTATAGCAATTCCTCAGTGGAAATATGCAAATCAACTTGAATCACAACATGAATATAGTGAATGATTAATTCCAATAGAATCAGGAAAAAATGAATAGATTAATGAAAAGGCCAGGCAAATAGTTCAGCACATTAAAGCACCTACAAACAGGCACATGGACCTGGGGTTTGATCCCTGTGCCTGCTGTGCCAAGACCCCATCCCCTAGGCAAGCTGCGACAGTAATTGAGACTGGGCGTGGTGGCATGCTCCTGTAATCCCAGCTCTTGAAAGGCTGTAAACAGGCAGATCACTATAAGTCCCATCTAGCAGTGAGGCCCTGAACAACCTATAGCCCTTTCCCTAAAATAGAATTTAAAAAGAAAGAAGAAGCTAAGAAAGATTCTGTGATAGAATTGGATCTTGAAGAATAAGCATCTTAAGGTATTTTAGTCCTAAGGGAGACTATGAAGAAAGATACAATAATCCTGAGGTAAAAAATGTACACACAATTTGCTATAATGACCTATCCATTAGATGAATGACTGGTTGGTAAAGATGCTGTGAGGATAATTTATAGGCACAAAGTACCTCAAGTGATTTTTTTTTAATCTTAGGCCACAAAGGAGATAATGATCTTGGAAAGAAAACATGGACATAAGAGTTCTTAAACAAATGCCTACTGAGCCTAGTACAATTATGGATGTAACTTGGACAAGTAATGTATGAACAGGGCATTTATTTCTGTTGTCACTAAAATTTCAAGCAAAATGTGAAATTCTAAGGCCAGCAGACACTTTTGATATCCATCTACATGCACACATAACCTCACTTCAAAGTTATATGTCTGTCTGTCCACCTGAGGGCTTTCCCTAATGCTCTAAGAATGTGGACAGTTCATGCACAGGAAGGAGAAGAGGTGAGGAAAGTTAGGTGTTTTGGCAGCAGCAGCAGCGTGGTGAAGCACAAATAAGGCCAGGGAAGAGGGGAGATGGGAGGGGCAGCCTTTATTAACTCTAAAGACACAGAGATATTCAAGGGCAGGAGCTGAGATCCTCTGAATTGAGACAGGGAGACTGAGACTTTATGGACATTTGCCAGGGGTAGAGTTTGAGACGCAGGTTCAGTGATACACAAGGAAGGCTCCCTTGTGTGGTCGGGAAAGGTAAAAGGAAGTGGGGCAGGAGAAGGCAGTCACTGGCGAGATAAGCTGTTGTTTGGGGATTCAACCACGTGGAATCAGAGCCATGATTTAGTATTTTGTACTCGGGCTGGAACATATCAAGGGATTTAATTACTACAGGCAGTCTTCACTAGGTCAACAGAAAGAATCTATGGACAAAAACTCCAATTCTCCATTCATTAGGATCACATTTTAAATTGTTTTACTGACATCTCTACTAATTTTATACCTAGTTACACACACCATTAATATACCCATCAATTTGGGTTTTATTGTTTTCTATTTTCTGTTTTATATCTCTACTTTATCACTCATACTTCTTGAGATCATGTTCCATATATCCCTGAAAAAACTTGGAACATAGGAGAAGCAATATATGTGATTTCAGGTTAAACCTAGAGCTCAGTAGGTACATTCTCCATGTTTGCTTTCCCAAGGATATCAACAATTATTTGTACTAGCTGCATGTCCTTTTGTAGGATCTTGCAAGAATGGACACTCATTCAACATTCCAAAATTAGGCCTAGCCTGCATTCTAGCATTTAAATTAATGTAGTGTATTAAACATGAATGGTGTGTAGTTTGTAGTGTTGTCTTGGGTAGTAGAAAACAGCATGGATGACAAATCAGCTAAAAAAATGCAAATGGCCTATAAGAAAATGGGCACAGCAACCACTTATAGATGAGGAAAGTACTCAATAAACATATGACAGGATGCTCAATCTACATCTTGGTCACTTTTTGTGTTGCTGAGACCTTATATTTGACACCCACAAATTAGAGGAATGGTTTATTTGGTCTCATGATATCTATTGATCAATCTATCCATCTGTCTATCTATATTTACATATTTAGTACAGGGTCTACAGGGTCTCACTACATCCAGCTCATAGTGATCCTCCTTCTTCAGCCTTCCAAATGCTGGGATTACAAGCTCACACCACCACACCCAGTCTCAGTTGCCATCTCAGCATGCCCTGGGAGCACAGCTGGCACAGCACTCAGGGGATTGAACCCTGGTCCCTGAATCAGCCTAAGCAGGCACTTTAACCTGCTGAGCTATGTGGCCAGCCCTGGCCTCATGATATTTAGAAGTTAGAACTCCAAGTTAGCAGAGTATGAAGCAGAAATGGCAAGGAGGAAGAAAAGCAGCTCATATTATGGCATTTAGGAAACAGCAAGTGAGCTGTGGAGGTAGATGTGCCCTTCCAAGTCAGCCACCCAGTGGCTCACTCCAACCACGCTCCTAACCGATGCAAATCTGCTATGGTGCTGTCATGATCCAATCACTTTCCAAAAGCCCCATCTCTGAGCTCATCAGGCTTTTGGGGGACACCTCAGATCTAAGCCATAACAATTTCATTAATAATTAGAAAAAAGAAATTATAAATCCTAACAAGATCCTATGTCATAGCCTTCAGATTGTCAAAATTAAAGCTTTAAAATATTTTCAAGGCTGTGGTCCAACAGGAGTACCACTGGTAAGACTGTCAGTTGGTATCTCCACTTGGGAAATAAGTTTGCATTGGTAGATAAAGTCAATAAGGCTTATACTTTAAGGTTCAGAAATTCTGTTTTTGGTTATGCTACTAAATTTTCATGTAGAATAAACCACTACTTGAGAATCACCACATATTTTCAAATATGTTTGTCATAAAACAAATTATAATAATAAGTAAATAATGGTTTACAATGTCATTCAACTATCGAAAATTGAGGCACCTGGAAATGATGCTGAACAGAACCAGTCTGCTAGCTGAACAAAGTTTGAGATGGCTATGTCTTGGCCCTTCTCCATAGGCTGATCAGTCCATGGACTGAAGTTGGAGATTATTCTCCACCCTCATAACATCCTCAGAAAAATTGGCATTTCACAACATCCACAGCTTGTCTCCACTGCTTATGCCACGAATGTGTACATGTTGGATACAAGGTAAGCAGTGCTATATAATAGCCTGGAAAACGATCCAGATGAAGGACAAGAAAGTGAGCATGGTCTGTGTAGATTGCATAAAATGAAGAGAGAACAGCAAGGAGGCAGGAGGAGAGACTAGAGTGGTAGCCACCCTGCTTCTCTATGTTTCTGGTAGAAACAGTGAAGAAACCTGGGAACTCACAATTTAAGCCTAGCCTTCCAGATAACTGAAGCTATTTGCCCCAAACAAAGCACATCCAGTTTCCACGAAGAAGCAATTGTCCAGGAAATAAGATAAAGCATTTGAAATGTCTTTTAGCTTGATACATAAATTTCAACTGTGTAGCTATACCATATGGAGGCCTCCATTTGAACCCCAGCTCTAAGTCCTGCAAAAGGCAGCAAGGCTTATTGTGAGATCTAAAACTATAGAAAAAACTAGGAAAAAAATATTTAAATAGCACTGCACAACACAAACTGCACAGAAATCACATTAGTAGAATAAATAGAAAAACACAAAAATAAAAAAACGTTAGAAAACAAAAGTCCCTCATTACAAGAAATTCAAATATTTTCACATCTCTGAAGATCCTTTTTATCAAAAACCTTGAGAAATGATCTAGATGAATAATCAAGATGAAAACAATTGCTTTGTATGATCTCTAGAGCTTTTATTTTATGTTAGAGAGTATGCTAAAATCTTCTCATATTCTATTTAAAATATAAAAATATGAGTGATTAGCTCAAAACAAAGAATGTGAACCAGAGTTAATTTAGCCAATTTTTCAGTTTCTTAAATCTTTAAACATTCTATGGTCTTTTTTTGTTCCCGTTCAATATCTCCATTATCTTTTATTTCCTTTGAGATAATGAGATTGAATTGTAATTGCTTTATAGCAAAAGTAACTTTTCTAATACACATTTTTGTTCCAAAAGCCCCACCTGACCCATTCTTTTTCAATTGCATAAAAGGTGAATATACTCAAACATGAGCTTAAGTACATGTGTGAATTTAAGTAAATGTGAATTTAGTGTCTTCCTAAATCTTGGGTTATCTTGTAGAAAAAAATATCTACTGAAACATGCTTTCCAAATTCCAATATGAAAACTGTCAATCATTTCAATCTAAAAGAGATGAGATCTAAAAACAAGTGAATATTCAAAATATGGAAAATATGCTACAAGGGTTGCATTTGCCAAAAATAAACCTAATAGAAAACAAGAGAGGAATAATTTATGTTATATTGGAAGAAGTAGGGAAATCAGCTTTTGACAATCAAGTGCCTGACATTTCCAAATGATCTATTTCCCATCTAAAATAGAACTTTATTATTGCTGATACCTGTATGCAGAATAATCCTACTTCTTTGTTATAGATGTGGACTGAAATAATAAATTAATAAAGGCATCAATGAATGGGGAAGAAAACAGACTTTACTTCTCAACACATCTCTTATTTGGAGTCTATTTATTTATTTATTTATTTATTTTTATTTAGGCTTCAAACACATTAAATCTGACTTATAACTTAAATCTGACTTATATTTTTCTTATAGCTGCTAGGCTTCTCTCTCTTCATTCCTTTTCTGAAGCTATTTTTTTCCATTTAGAGCACTTTGATATATAAAATTACAAATAGCTTAAAAAGTTAAAAATTAGTTCAGAAAGCATAATCATGACCACTATTATATTTCTGATTTTTAAATAAAACTACTACAGTTACATATGTGAGATTTCAGTAATAACATCTTAAATCTGTTGGAATTGCCCTGCTTGATTTCTTATTCTTAATGGTTTTATTTTGTTCTGCAAATGTCTACCAAGTTTCATGCTAGAAGGACAAATCACAATTTATAAATGGTTTTAATGCAGCAACGCACTAACGTATCTAGAAGTGGACCACATAACATCTAGCTTGTCTTACTTTCTAATTGCTTTTATTCTGCCTTGAGTGTTCATCTGAAGTGTTATGCTGTTTGCCAGAAACTGAAGATCAAGAGGAAAAATAACAAGAGGCTCCTTGAAAAAGAACAGAGGGGACAATTAACTATAAGGGAAGTCAAAACTAAGAATAGCACAGGAAAAGAAAAACAATTATGAAGTTATTAGTATTTCACTATTGAGTCAATGTTTGAAAAAAACAGTGAGTACTTCATATTTTAGTAAATAAATGCATAGCAGTACCCCATTCTGGCAGATCCGAAATGTGGGGTAAGTAATTAACCTTCAGGTTGTCAGAACTAATACTCAGACATCACCACTGTGTCTCCAGTGGAATAAACCCCAAAGGAAAACATAATTCTTGTTGCTGTCATTGTCATTTGTGGCCCAAAATCACATACAGAAAGTTATTTTCTGCTTCTTTTTCAATATAGTATGCTGCTTATGAAATTTATTTTTGCAGAATAATAAGCCAGCTGAACACCTTCTGCATGAGAACATTTCAGAATCCAGATTTAGGTATCTTATTGTTCCATATTGAAATTCATTCATACATTTACTGATTAGTTGAGACATTTTCAAAATTTTTGTGGTTAGTTGATATATATTGAAAATTATTATGAGATTCTTAGGGATGCAAACTGATATCTGACCTTCACATATAGGAGTTATATGTTTTTGGGAATCATCTCCATGTGCATTTCTTGTTTTCATATGATTTTTATAAAATCATGAATCCTCAGATTGTCTTTATAGGCTTGTTCTCCACCACTGGTATAGCAGAGATTGAATGTTGGATATCATACTGCTTACTAGGAATAAAGCATCAGTTGTTTGAATAAGAAATTACATGATATTTATATTGATTTTTTTATTATAGTCACAATCTATAAGGTGAATATTTTCCTTTACAAATTTCATGAGGTTATTTTGTTTCATTTTGCCTAACTTTTCAATTTAATTGTAACCCTCACGTATGCATATATACAGATATGTTACTATCATTACATGAAGATAATCAGCCCAATCCTTATGCCTTTGTTGTACCTCTTAATCAGAGTGACTAATATAAAACAGCAGACAAAAAAAGCCTTATAGAACCAATGTGTCTACCTCATATTAAGAATATACTGTTAATGGATCTAAAACCTCTGCCTAAACACTAGTTCTATCATTTCTTTTTAAAAAGAATATATGAAAGATTGATGTGTTTATTTTTCATTAAAATATTTAAGTCTAGTACGGGTTCTTTTATCAAGTTATATTCCAATTTTAAGACACCTTAGACACAATGACCACACCAAAGGATGCAGAACCACTATAGAAACTGAAGGTATAGTAATAAATGCAATGTAAAAAAATTAAGATTTTAGGTAATAAGCAATATATTTAAATTTTTATTTCTTCTTTGAAAAGTAACAAGAGCCACATATTCGATTCGAAAAATGATTTGAGGGTAAGAAAAGGCTCGTTTTATCTTGCATAAGTAATAGATTTTTTTTTCTTTTTGCTGAATTCTCTGCGTGAATAACAAGAGTGGCAGCCATTTTCTCCCAGCTCAACATCAAAACGCCTTTCATCTGCTGTCTAAATGCAAACAAAGCAAACCTTCCACCAGGCCTTTCTTTCCAGATAAATTAAAACTCTCATGTCCTGGGGCCTAAATCAAGCCTACAGGCCTTCCCTAGATAAATCCGCTCTCAACCTGAAATCTTCTTGCCACACGTGCTCCTTGTAAGATAATTTTGCAGTAGCTAATCAATAATGCAACAGTAAATTGCATTTAAATAAACATTAGCAGCCCCTCTTAATGAATAAAACCTCATCTGCAATTTGTCAAAGTCAGAAATACTGGACTCTTTTGATATTCATTAGAATATTGGAAATTGGAGCTTTGACAAGTTTTATGTACATTGCAATTACCATTGTGTATGTGTTCTATAAAAAAAGGCTCACTTTTATACAGTGCAACTGAATATAGTGGAACATACAGCAGGTTTCTAGACTGGAATTCATATGTCTGCTACCACTCTGGTTAAAAATATATGGAGATAATCCTGCTTTCCATTGCAAATTATGAGGCAACCAAGTTGGATGCACCTCATTTGAATTTTTCTGACTTTAGATGAAATAAAAGTAAAAAATCTTCACTCTGAAACGATGAGAAAGAAGAAAAGTACTTGATTTGGTGTGACATATCTCATTATTTTTGTATTTCACTGAAGGAAGTCATTATTAAGGAATTCTGAAATAATTATAGAAATTAAGAAGAATCAACTTTCAGGCCTACTAATTTAAATTTATAAAAATCTCATCCAAAATCATATTTTAATATAGAGTACGAATGTTGCTTCATGCTTATTAAATGTAACTATTTGGCATTCATTTCTATCATTCTATAGAATTCTCTCTAGAGCGTTATTTTTACTATTCAAAAAGTGTTATAAATACAATTGAAACCATACTTTAAGACCTATTTGAGTACTATTGTCTTGCTATTTTTGAGATACTTGTAATTTAAGCAAAATAAAATCTGATATCATTTCTTGACTATTAAATATATGTATAGGTTTAGATTAGAATACTTAATTATAACCAAAAAGAGCACTATTATGGAACAATTAAAATGAAATAAATGATGCTTTCTACTTTGTAAAAATTGCAAAGCAATTAGTGTAGGACCAAAATAGAATAATAGTACGATATAAAGGTGTGCTTAAAGAGCAGTGCTACTTTTGAAAACATCATTAGAAATGTATATATATATATACATATATATATATATATATATGCAACCCAAGTAAAAGCAGGCAATATCACACCATTTTACAGATGAAAAATTTGAACAGCAAAGGACAGTCACACTGCAGTCTTCATAGTGCTCCCTCAGTTTATGTGTCATTTCCCCAATTCATGTATCAAAAGGACATTCAAAAGGAGGATCAAAATAGGCTAGCAAAAAGAATTAAAGGAAAATAAAAGGATAGAGATAAATCATTATGGTCATTTTTACCCCACTTATACTTTCATACCTAGCTAATCATCGTTAAGGACATCTCTAAGTGGTATATTCAGAAGATTTAATTTAAACATGAGAAAATGATTAATGTTATAAAATGTTGACCTTCCATCTGCTGCAACCTTCAGTGATGGGTTTTCTAAAGCACACCGTGGAGATCAGCTATTCTGAGCATCAGAAGGCGTTCCTGTTGCAAGTAACAGGCGTCAGGGGAATAACTGGTGATGTTTATCTTACTCAAAACTTAAAAGTAGATGGAGACAGAAAATAAATAAAAACATACAATGGCCAGTGACTATAAGCCAGTAAAAAGTGGGGCCCTCATTCTAATTAGTGATGGTCTTCTTCTCTTTTACAAAAGGAAAGAAATGGAAACAACAGCACTGCAGCACAAAAATCTGAACTTCTTTTTGCACTTAGACACTGACATCTTAAGAAAGGTTAAAATAATGATTATTCCTGGTATTTGATTAAATAGAATGAAAGTGACTCAAAAGTTAGGTGTTTTCTCTCAAAAATGTACTTGGTGTATATGTATGTGTGAGTTTCTGGGATTAGAATAAAAGATTTAGCATATGTCAGGCAAGACCTGTACCACTGAACTAAGCCTGTAGCTATTTAGCAAAAATGTTTAAGTAATATTATTTATACAAATCTATAAATTTTAAATGTGAAAGCTAAAACTCTTGGACCTGTGTAAATGTTAAATTTTCGTGAACTTGGGCTAGATAATAGTAGTAGTTTCTTAGCTATGATAGCAAAATTGCAAACAAAAGAAAAAGACAGATACATTTTAATTTGTCAAATAGAAAATAGATATCAAGAAAATAAAATGTTAACCATAGAATGGAAGAAAGCATTCACAAATTGTGTACCTGATAGAGGACTCACAATGTGTTGGTATACGGCATTGTGGTAGAGTGTGAGCCTGGCCTATATGAGGCCCTAGGAGTCACCACCAGGACTGCAAAAATGTAAGTCATAAGTCCTGGAAGACAGTATGTAAGGAACTATTAAAACACAAAAGGAAAACCTCAAATAATTCAATTAAAATGTGGGAAAAATATAGCGGCATTTCTATAGGTAAGATACACAAAAGGTCAGTAAATATATGAAAACATCCTTGTTGGCATGGGTCATCAGAGAAACACAGAACACACTTTCATATCAGTAGTTTGGTTACAAGAAGTATAATAACTAATAGCACATGTTAAGGATGAAGAAAAATCTAATATCAGTGTTCTAGAATATTAGTTGTCAGTACGAAGAAATAAAGTACTGACACATGCTACAACATGGATGAATCTTGAATACATTCATTCTAGGTCTATCACTAATAAAAGTAACCAACTCCAAAATATACTAAAGTAAATAAAGCCAACCATGTGGAAAAAGTACACACACATGATTCCATTCATGTGAGTGACTCAGAACAGGCACATCAGTGGGGTTAGAAAGTAGATAAACAAAGGTCTAGGCTAGATGGTAGAGTGAATAGAAATGACCACTAAGAGGTACTGAGTTTCTTTTTTGGAGTGAACAGTGTTTCAAAATTAGATCTATACAGTGGTTGAACAGGCTGTGAATTGTCTAAAATCTACTGAGTCATAGATATATTAAACATTACATTTACCTGTGTCTAATTTCAGCCTTTGGAAGATGGAAATTCAGTTTTTCCAGCACCATTCATTAAAGACACTGTCTTTCTTCCAGTGAAAATATTTGGCCAGTTTATCAAAGATAAGGTGGCTTAGTGTTTTTGCAGTTGCGTCTGCGTCTTGTATTCTGTTCCATTGATCCTCAGGTCTGTCCTTATGCCAGTACCTTACTTATTTTATTTTTTTTAATTTTATTTATTTATTTTAGGGAAGGATCTATAGGGTATATAAGGTAAGTTTTGAGTAAAAACAAAATAGAACAGACTCAGAGTGATCCACCTGTTTACAGCCTCCCAAGAACTGGGATTATAGGCACACACATTTATGCTGAATCTCAATTACCACCTCAGCACACACTGGGAGTCGGGCTGGCATGGTAGGCCTGGGGAATGAACCCACAGCCCCTGGGTCTGCTTTCAGGCACTTTATCCACTGAGCTATTTGGCTAGCCTCCCCACACTTTTTTTGGCTGGCTCAGGCTGTCTTAAGGGTGGAGCTATTTTATTATAGTAGCTTTACAGAATAATTTCATTTTTTTGATATTCTTATGGAAGGTGTGGTTGCCCAATTTTTCTCTCAGTGTGTGTATTATTTGTATACAAAAAAAGGGCTGTTGACTTTTGGGTGTCGACTTTGTATCCTGCTATGTTGCTGAATTTGGTGATTAAATCTACAAGACTCTTGGTAATAAATGACAATTTCACTTCTTTTCCAATCTTTACCCTTTTATTTCTCTCTCTTGCCTAATTGTTCTGGCTAATGTTTCCAGAAGTATATGGAATAGGAGAGGAGACAGTGCTTGTCTTTTTCCTGATTTTAAAGTGAAGTCCTTCAGTTCTTGCCTGTTTAGTAGGATGCTGGCTATTCATTTCTCACAGATGGCTTTTATCAGGTTGAGATCTAGGTAATCTATTCTTATTCTCCGTAGGGTTTTTTTTATCATGAATAAGTATATGACTTTTCAACTGAGGAATGGATAAATAAGATTTGGTATCTATATACAATGGAATATTACTCAGCTATAAAACAAGATAATTTTGATATTTTTATTGGACAATGGGTGCAAGTAAAGACCATACTCTTAAATGAAATAAATCAGACTCATGCATGCAAACATCATATTGTCTCCTTACTGTGAGAACCTGAAAGAGAAAATGGAATTTGAAGGATGCAATAGATACTGGGAAAAGGGGACGAACTTATTCAAAAGGACTTACTGAGTTGAGGAGAACAGGAGAGGGAGTGAGGTAAAGTGATATATCTGTTCACATAAGCAGGAAGACTGCACTATGCACTTCTGCTGTTCTATGAAAAGAAGACAATGTTAATTTGTTTTGTATCCTGTTTGCAAGTGTTGTTCCTTTGCCTTCTTTTAATTTTTATATATTTCTTTCTTTTCTTTTTCTTCATCCAATTTTTCTTTCATACATCTGTTAATATGAACAACTGGTTGGAAGACAGCACTATGCATTACAACAAATACTTTGAAATTCATATTACTCTGTTAACTGAAATTCTGTATCACTTGTAATATTACAATTTTGTACTCTCTTTATACAGTAAAAATGCATAGAAAATAAAGGCTACATTTATGGTACACAAGTTCTATCTCAAAAATGTTGTCATTAAACATGCAGAAGCTTAATTTATGCAAAATATAAATTAGCAATGCACTCAATACGTCTGTTCACCAGCTGGGACATTTTGGGTGTGTTAGCTTTTATTACTAATAAATTTAGAGTCCCTAGGACCTGAACAATTATCAGTACTTAATAAGTAGAAACTTCACAGTTGAGAATGAGGACATGGCAACTGAGCTGAATAAACCTCTGTCTGTACTACATAAAAGCTCTACTTTTGACCAAGTTATTAATCTCTCTGTGTGAATACATTCTCACTGCTATAATGGAAATAATAATAGTATATATGTGAGAAGATATGAATTCTTACTGAGTTGATAAAGTGCTGAAATATTTAAAAGACACTTAAGTCTTCAGTATTTAAATGCCATATAGGCAAAACTTCTTCAAAATTCTACATCAATTGTCCCAACATTGTGAGTACCGAAGAATAACTATGAGGTTACAATATTTATTCTCAACCTTGAGGACTTGTAAGTAATTAGAAAGTATTTACTACGCAGATGCCAGGAAGTATGCAAGCCCATGACATTTATGTTAAATTGCAAATCCTTTAAAACATCTTACCCATCAATACATGCTATGTTTATATGGAAAGTGACAAGGATCCCTAGTGCAAATCTAGAGACAGTTTGATGGAGATATTGAAAATCAATCTGACTTTAAATAATAATTTTGTGATTATGCTTAAAACACTAGAGTATTTTTCAGTAGGAAACTAGCTTTTGAAGTGATCTACCTATCCTCAATGATGAGTGCTTGATATAAAATCTTATAAATATTAAATTGCTGTGCACAAATAATTTTTCAGTCATATGACTGGCTTGAGTTTTCATTATCTCTGTGCTTGGGAAAGATCATTCTAATAAATTTCTTATGAACTACAAAATGCTGTGTGTGTGTGTGTGTGTGCATTTCTATGTCTGTCTCTGTCTCTCTCTCTCTCTCTCTCTCTCTCTCTCTCTCTCTCTCTCTCTCTCTCTCTCTCTGTCTCTCTGTCTCTCCACTGATAAAGTTAATGAGCTGCCTGGTCCTCAGTAGGTACTGATAAAAACTAAATTTCCAAAGCCTAATCTGTACTATTCTCTAAGAAATGAATGCACAAGAAAGAGAGAAAATGAAAAAGAGTCATGATCAAAGTTGGAAGCTTTTAGATTGTAGTATCATGATTTGTCTTCAGCTAAAGGATATAGTCAGACATATTTTGGAAAGATTATTTCAATACCTCATTTGGTAGAATTTTATCCATGTTAGAAACTTATATATAGGTTGTTTCCTGTATAGAATATTCTTTCTTGAAAATGTATAGAAAATTATCATAATATTTATAATCACAGAAAATTTAAGAATCATGTTTTAATCTTATAAAAAAGCATTTCCTACTTATTTCCTCATAATATAAAGAGACACATTAAATCTTCAAACAGAAAAGTAGTTTTTCAGATCCTTGGATAGTTTTCTTGTTTACTTTAATAAATTTATGATTTTGCAATTCTTTTCCTTAGGAGGTCAATAAATGTATTTAACTAAGCAAGTAAATGCATCATTCTGTAAGAGTGAGCACTTTTATTTGCTAATCTTAAGGTGATTGTAGGAGTGGATAAAGGTGGCTGTTAGTATCTGACCTCATTCGGTTAATCAGGATTGGGAATTCTAATTGACTTAGAGGATGTTTTGTACCCTAGTAACCTCAGGACATCTCATGCACACTGAAGCTTGTAGTTCAAGGAGAAACTATAACTAAAGATAAAAAAGAAGTACTTGATTTGAAAAGTATTTCTTTCCATCATCCAAAAGTTTTGCAGGCTTTTTTCTTGTTTTTTTTTAAAGCAATGAATAAATTTAGGAAAGATGTCATTGGTTTAAAAGCCTGATTCCTAATCAGACATGATAGGTCTTATGTCAGACTTGGAAATACAGATCTGCTTCTATGTCTCCCACATAGGTGTGCAACTCTAGAGCCAGAGATGAGTACAGATATTTTTTTCTAGTAGCCAGGAAAACCCAACAAATCCCTAACACTAATCTCCTTTGTGAAAATATATATACCTTCCTTAAAACTTCAAATTTAGATGAACACTCCTAAACTGCAAATGATTTTAATATTTCTTATCACCTAAGTATTGTGAGGCCCTAAGTTTTCACATGTTAATTCAATGCTATATAGAAAAGCAATTCCTTATTCATATAGAATAAAGACCAACTAATAGAAGTATTTCCAATGCTTATAATGAGACTCGTCCTTAGAAATGGATATTAAAAACATTTCAACCAACCTCCTTATTTCCTATAAGAAGATAAAGGTCCAACATGAATAAAAAATTTGATCAAAGGGTAAGCTATTCTTTTTGAGTAGTCTCTTTCACTGTAGCTTTTCAAAACAGTACTTTTTAAGAAAATAACACAGTATAGATTCTGCTTAGTGTTATTTCAAGAAAAGAAAGTCATCACTCTATAGGTTGTTTGGGGTTTTCTTTTTCATCCTTACTAGGCAAGACAGCCCTTGAAGAAAGATGTTCTCTTTGCATAGAGACATCTTGCAAAATTAGTAGCTCTAACCTTACTAAAAAAAAATCTATCACTATGAAGATATGCTAACAGATACTGATTTCTTTTTTCTAAAAAAGGTAGGAAAACAATATAGTAGCAAAATCAATGATGAAAGGTAACTGTAGGTTTGGTGAGATAGCTCAGTGAACTAAGAGCATATTTAGGCAAGCTCAGGGACTGGGTTCAATCCCCAGCACCCCATTCAACAAAAGCCCCACCTGCAGGTGCTTGGAGCCAGCGTCCTAAACCAAGTGTGGTGGATGAGCTTAATGCCAGCTCTGGGGAGGCTGAAACAGGAGGATTACTGATGAGTCAGAGCTGCATAAGTGAAACTCTGTCCCACTTACATAAAAAAGAACAGAAAGGTAATCCTAACTAATTTAAAATGAGAATGACTCATAAAACTATTTTCAAGTGGTTTTTAGTCAGAAAACAGAAAGAATAATTCTCAACTTAATTTCTATAAATTGCCAGCATGTTCTTTTTAAATTGATGTTAAATTAATTTGGCATGTTTCCCAAAATATGTCCAGTAATAAAAGACACTTTCATTCATCATTTTTACATTTTGCATTTCATAACTTATCTATGTGGAACTTTTAATGGTAATGGGGAATAGAAGAAAGGGCAGGTTAGGGGCCATGTATGGAACCTATAGAAAGGGTATCAGAATTATCAGGATAATCAGTGGCAATCTGAATGCAAAACGGAGTGTTAGATTTTTAAAAGAAATGCAAGCTGCTTTCCTGTCTCCGTTTGAGGCTCATGGTAGGGTAGAAAGTTCTGTCCTATGAAAGAAGTGAGTATTATAAAAGGTTAGGAAGGATTTTAAGGAGAAGGTGATGGGGGGTGGACGTGCCACTCTGCAAGGAAACAAACCAACAAAGAGAAGAGAGACCCTGCCAGCTGCTCTGCTCCATTTCAGGACAGAGTCCCTCCAGCTGTTCCTTGAGCCTCAAGTGAGGTATCCTCTCTCTTCTACAAATTATGGTCAGCAAGTACTTCCTATTCCCCAAAGGGATAAAATTTAGAGCAAGTAAACTTAGTCAAGAAGACATAGCCTGTACCTTAAGAAGGATTTAGGCAGATTCACCAAAGTGTTTTAGAAATAAAATTGAATATTATGTGAATACTCCGTGCCCTTGGAGACTGTGTATTTAGAAGATTATCTGACTGCAGTAATTTTACAAACATGTACTGTATTTGAAAATATTTTGAAAATGGAACATTTCCATGGATAATCTATTTATCTTGTCACTTAATAGCAATGATTGTTGATTAGCCCCAAGTACAATTAATGTTCTTTTTTAAATTTCTTTAAAATTTATTTATTTGTTTGTTTGTTTGGTACAAGGTCTCACTACTCAGCTGAGACTTATTCTGATCCTCCTGTCTCAGTCTCCCCAGTGTTTGGATTACAGGCATGGGCCACCACGCTCAGCTTTGGTGACCTGCACTGTGCACCTGGGGTTCTGGGGTCAGCACAGCCTCTGGTACCAGGCATTGAAGCCAGGTCTTAGAGTTTGTCAGGCAGGTGCTTAGCCCGCTAAACTATCTCCCAGCCACAAATATTTATTTAGTAATTTCCAAACAAAAATATTGACAAATATGTCCATGACAGCATAAGTGACAGACAGCTTTCCTTTCTTCATAATTTTCTTAAGAATGATAAAAAGTTAATTTAATAAGGTAAATATATATTGACTGCTTTTTTGGGATCACCTACACAATTTATAGCCCTTTTGCTAGTTCTGAGATTATTTATTATTGATTCAATTTCCACAGAAAATAAAATTATAAATACCTGAGTCCATTAGGAATTGAATGCAATTAACCATTATTTTTACACCATATGCTTAAAGTTGTTGCTATTATAGATTTTATACTTCAAGAATTATGTTTATAGATATAGAAATTTTCAGAAACAATACTATGAGAGTAGTAAAGATATATTCTTGTTTGTTATTTATATTGTTTTTTATAATTTTAAGTATAAAATGTGTCACTGCTTTAACTTAACCAATACATGGTGGTGTAGCCTAACTGGAACATGATCATAATACTGCTGACCATAAATTTCTTATTTTAAGCCAAAATTCAAAATGTTGTTCTTACACAAATATATCTTATTCAAATCTACTTTTCTACCTTTATTTTTGCCTTATTTTTATGAGAGTTATGTATCAAATTTGAACGTAGTAAGCTGCACTGTATTGCCTAGTGAAGATCTGAAGCTTCCAATTGATACTTGCACTTCTCAGTGTAGAGTTGGGAAACTAAAGCGTACAAATTGACTCCTTCTATGAAAGTCAGTTACTGAGCTTGGTACAGTAGGCAGAGCATTTAATTCTCAAGCATAGTCTATAATCTATATTTGACCACTGCTCAGAGAATTCATCTTTTACTATGTAAGAATTAGTTACATAACTTTGCTAAAGTCAGTGTTAGGTTTGTTTCTGTACTGGAGGGCTGTGAATGACCTTCTAACAATAATGATGCCTTACTGTTAGAATTGCTGAAGAGCAGCATAGTATAGTGGAAATGGTGGGATTTAAATTAGGCCTGGCTGCATTCCTTAGAGTCCTGGTTGTGCTTCTTATGGCTTGTGTCACTGAAGGAAAACTGCTGACTAACAACACCTTTTGCTCACCTGTGAATTGCATGTGGCATTCATCTCATGAAAGTGAGATGATTCATCCACTATGGTGACTGGGGATTGAACTCATGCCCTTGCACTTGCCAGGGAAGCACCTACTCTACGGAGCTATCTCCCCAGACCCTGAGCCACACATTTTTAACTGATATCTCTACATGAATGTGGCCCTCTGCTCTTGTGTTTGGCTTCATCCATGCAGCCCAGCTACCCATGCTCTTAGGTCATTCTTAAATTATTTCTTGATGCATAAAAAACTTGAAATTTGATGGTGAAAAGTGGTATTCTTAACTACATTTCTGCTTGCATTCTTTCAAGAACACATAGTCCCTCAAAGTAGACAAATATCTCAAATATGTTCTAAAATATGAACGATGTACAACAAAATTACCAGAGAATTTGGAAAAGGGTCTTTTCCCTGTACCAGGAATCAAACTCAGGGCCTTGCATTTACCAGGCTGGTGCTTATGCCACTGAGCCATCTCCCAGCCCCTGTAAAAGAGTTTTGAATGAACTTCAGCTACACAGCTTACATTGTTCAGGTAACTGCATGTTTATTTTTTGAATATATGTTGCTAGTGATAAGACCAATAAAATATAGTGTAGTGAAACTATTGAACTTTTGGAAAGTTGTCAGGAATAATCACTTTTATCAAATTCTAGTGTAAAACAATAATAAGATAATAATGGATAAATCTGGAAGGCTAGGAAAGAAGGCATCTCTTGAATGTATCAGTGTCTGATAACAAAGACTGTCACAAAAGCCTGCCAGAACCAGTTTGGCTCAAAGACCAGCATGAGTCTATGTATAGACTACTTCTACAAGGACATCTGCCCAATAATGATCTGTTCAACACTGGACTGATGCCTCTCTTTTGATCTTTATAGCTAAGGATTATTGTTCCAAAATATTTCTAACTTTCTTCACTTGGCCATAAGAAATTCTCAGTCTCTCAACTATAACACATGAATATATCTGTCTATGTATCTATCTATCTGTCATATTGTCCATACTTGAATGAATGTATTGGTCTTTGAGAAGTCTCTGTTATTTAGCAAGACAATTTACGTACCATAGTCTCTTTGTTTTATCACTTTTTTACATATTAATTTTATTGAGAAAGAAGTGGCAATGAGATAGTTTTAAAACAGGAAGGACAGATACATTAATTAATACATTACATGTTATTGTCTTTGTAGTAGTTATCCATAGTACAAGGTAGACTTGTTGGATTACTTTGTTGAATTCATGCACCTACAATATATGAATAGTAATGGAATACCTGTCTCTGAAAAATGTAAACAAAAAAGGAGTGATATAAATGAAGGACCATTTGTAGTGAAAAAATATATAGAGAAAATAATTTGTAAATATTCTTATACACAAAATGATTAGCATAGATATACAGCTACTTTCTTGTAGTTCAATGAAAAGAACGTTTTGAACTAATAGTTATCTCAACAGACACTAACAGAATAATTTTCAACATGCAATGGTCAGTCTATGACATTGTTGTGATTTCATTGTATCTCTTTTGTTACAAAATATAGAATGTTACAACATTTGTTTTATGATTGAAGAAGAGATACAGAAAGACAGAAACACAGAAAGAGCCTTAAAATATGCAACATGTACTTCTATAACCTTCCCATGAATCACCTCAGAGAAATATAAATAGCATTAGGGATGATAGTTTGTCCAGTAAGCAGAAAGCGGGTGATGACATCCATCCTGCATCCCTACTACTGCAGTGATGTCATGTAAAGGGAAAAGAACCTCCTCAGCTCTCCTGCAGGCTCAGAGTTCACCACGTCAGCAAAGATCCTCAAGTAATTTATAGCACTGTGTTTATTCTCTGAAGCATTTGATATGTATTAATACATGCAGCAGCAGCTGTCTCATTTACAAGAGAAGTGTGCTCACATGAGCTCTCTCACCCAAACTGAGAACAGAAGCACACTCTCATAGCAAAAGAGGCAGCTGCTGGTGCATGAATTAATATGTTAGAAGTTACTCTCATTTGTTATTCGTGTTTAAATTCTACACTATTTTAAAAATAATATACTAAAGATTTCTAAAGAACTTCTACAAAGAAGTTAAAAATTGGCAGAGAGCATGCAGTAAACTATTTCCATTTTATTATTTTACTAATAGGATTCAATTCATTTGCATTTCAACATAAAAAATTTATTTATTATTTCCAGAACTGAGGCATCTGGTATCTTTGAAATGCTCAAAGCGATAAGAGAGAAGGGCTTCCCTGCTTCATGCTTGGAAACAAGGCTAAGAAAGATTTGTTTTCTAGTGTGTAGTTTACATATGATACCAAAAACAAAAAATTAGCATTGCCATTTTATTTACTCTAATCAGTTTTACATGTAAACCATTGTGAAAATAAACATTAAAAGTGATATTTACCCATGAACTTCAAGTAGTTATATTTAATATTCATCTTTGGAAATATCTAAGAATCTTAAGTAATTTAGGAATTCCTGAAGAGTATAACAGTCATTGACAGCTTATCCAAAAAAAAAGGTGGGTGAGCTATTTCTATATTAAATTACAATGCAGCCTAACTGTGTCTACATACAGATATATAGATATACATATACATAAGTACATAAACTAACAATAAAATTCATATTTCTAATATGTTATAATACTTCAAATGATATAAATTTGTTTTATTTAAGGTTGGGTTGGTTGAGTTTATTTTCATTTCATTTATTGTTTTAATCAAATGTTTGGAAAGCAGAAAAAAAATTTTTTGGACCAATGAAAAGTTGTTTCCATTTTCTTGATTCCTTTCAATCCATTTTACAATTTCCTGTTCTTCTGATCACTGAGGTTACATTTCCATTTTTAAATATTGTGCTGTGTAAATATTCAAATTTTATGCATTATTTTATCATTGTTAAATATCCACAAATTAGTTTTCTATTTATCTTGGAAGCTTACATATTTAATATTTTTAATGCTATTCTAGCTCTGTTAACAATATGGGCGATTATTTTATTCAGAAAGAATTTAAAAGGTGTGAGTCCTGAAACAGAAAGTGTTATAGTGATTTGCATTGACCTAATTATTTCATTTACATGTTGACCCTTAAAAGCAATAGAGCTTTGTAAACCTACCTTGTGGATCTTACTAGTCACCGAAAGAGACCTGGTTTAAAAATAAATAAATAAATAAATAAACAGCATAAGGTGAATAAACAACTTCTGACATTGCCAGTCCTACGGACAACCCACTACTATTATGGACTACTGGACTATCAGATTATTTTGCTGCATCTACTCACCTACAATATTTAGATGACAATGGAATACCCATCTCTGACAAAGCTAAACAAAAAAGGGGTAACAAATAAAGGACCATTCTGTATCTGTATATACAAAATAGGATAGATATACAGCTACTTCTTAATTCAATGAGAAGAAAAATTTGTACTAATAGTGTTTGGACAGATAACATCTCTACATCTTGTACTATGCATAACTACTACAAAGACAACAATATGCAATGTATTAATTACTGTAACTGTCCTACTAACCTGTTTTGAAACTGTCTCATGGCTATTTGTTTCTCAATGAAATAATTAAAAAACAAAATAAAATTTTAAAAATATATATTTTTATAATTTGGGGGAAAATAAAAATATTTTAAAAATAAAAAATCGGTAAATAAAGAAATACTGTACATAAACTGTGGGGTAAAATGAAAACCATGTACTCTCTTCTCAATGCATTATATGAAACCATCTTCTATAGTGAAATATTTTTAAAAATAAATTTCAGAAAAGCCACTTAACAGCTGGTATGTGAGAAATTTTAAAAAATATTTTGACATACATAGTTCTATATGAAACTACATGAGTTTATTTATTTATTTATTTATTTATTTATTTATTTATTGCAGTACCAAGGATTGAACTCATGACCTTGCACTTGACAACCTGGCACTCATGCTTGCTGAGCTACCTCCCTGACCCTTAAAATTGTTTAATGTGAAGTGTAATAAAATTATTTGAGCATTTGAGTGCCAGGGGAATTTCATGATTCTGAGATCACATCAAAATTTGCAATTATAAACAAACTCTAAATTCAATATACACTCATAGATTCTTTAATAATGTTAACCCAAATCCCAAATTTTAATGTACATATTTAGACAGACAGATAGATAGATAGATAGATAGATAGATAGATAGATAGATAGATAGATAGATAGATAGATAGATAGATAGATAGACAGACAGATACATAGATACATAGATACATAGATAGATAGATGATAGAGCTTTCAAAATGATAGGAATAAGTTAAAATCGATTCCTCGTCTGCAGTACCAGGTGTGGTCATATTAGTCACCCTTCAATTTCTGTGCACTTCCATTCACCCCTCTACCAGTTTCTTAAATTCACTAATCTTACCTCAGGCTTTATCTCATTAATATATATTTGTTTGTTTTTAACTACCTGATATCTATGTTTGTGGCCAGATAAGCTGTAAATTACACTGGGTACCCAAGTATGTGCCCCCTTTCACATTGTATAATCAAGAGGTTGAGTGTTCTATTTCACAAAAGCCAGAATTCAGTTGATCAGACAGAGTAAAGAATGTTCCTTTCGGTTAAGAGAAAATCTAGTTAACAAAACGGATGGAGTTACTGACTGGGTGATGCTATCTAGTTCAAATCAGCTCTGTGTTTGTAGGAGCCACACAGCGGAACACAGCTAATATTTAGAGACTCAGGCTTAGAGAAGATCTTGGAAATGCTCTACCCCATTAGACTTTCTGTGGTACCAGTGTAGTCCTGAGGAGCTCTGAAGAAGATGACAGAAGCCTAGGCCAAGAAGGTGAGCCTTCCCCCCTTCAGCACAGATGTTTTATTTGGATCTAATTCCTATACTGGTTACAAATAAGGCTAAATCTAAAGTGGATTTTACAATTCCAAAAAGATTCAAAGTCTGTCATGTAAGCTACTCCTTGAAATAAAAGGTAAGAAAACTATAACAGAGTGAAACCACTGTACAACTTCTCACAAATGCTGTATGGCAAAATTAGCAACTGTGCTTCATAAAGTTTTAAAGTCAACAAAACAGTTTGATTGGTGGAATCAAGATCAGTGCCTTATAAGGACTACAATTTTTTAAAAATTTTCTGATGAAACATGGGTTTCCCTTTATCGTAATCTTAAGGGATACTCTAGAGATGCTATCTTCTCCTCCTTTACAGTACATTACCAGGGCCTCATTTACAAAAAAAAAAAAGTAATGAAACATATCCCTAAACTCATCCCAAGACCTACAAGAAGAAAAAGAAGGATACATACATTTAGAAAATGAGATTTGTCTTAGTTTTCACTTTGCGATCAAATACCTGACACACAAATATGAAAAGAGACAGGATTATTTAGTTCACAGTTGGCAGAGATATCATTCCTTAATCAGATAGATCTAAGGTAGGGTGGCACTTGGCAGAGGGGCAATAGTTCACAGCAAAAGAGTTTAACAACATCTTCCTGCCCTTTTATGTTGTATCTAGACTGCCGAGATTAGGGTAGCACCAATCCAGTCATTGGACTGATCCAGCGGTCATGCATCCTAATCCCAGCACTCTTAATTCCCACATTACAGTGGCAATCAATCACACATTCTAGATTCAGCCACCTCCACAAAAACTGTATAACTGCATGAAGCTTTGGGGAGACATCTAGACATAAAACATAACCAGATTAATGTAATGATGGTGATGACAAAGAGAAAAAATATTTTGGTGGAATATAATAACAACTGAGATCTTAGTGAGTGCCATGTATGCACACCAATCTGTTATCTATAAAGTTTTAATTTAATTCAGAATACTTTAACTAGAAGTTTGATTTGATTCAGCAACTATTTCTTACCTTCTTTTGGTTTCTGGGTTAATGTATTGAATAAAATTAATAAAATGCCCACATACTTTTTTATGTATTATTGTATGTTTATTTTGTATAGTCAGTATATTTAATGACTCAGTCTTCAAAATATGCATGCTGAAGTGTTTTTCATAAGAAATAGACTTACAGAGCTTCATCTGTATCTCAGCACCTGATGTGTATTGTAATGTGCCTCGGGCTGGGTGACAGATACAAGTGGTTTGCACAAAACAAAGCAAAGGCATCTTATTCATGTAGGGAGATTGGAACCAGAACTTTAGTCTGATAGCTTCAGTAAGTGCTAAGTAGTTATTTCTCCAACTACTAATTTCTTTCTTCAAGCCAAACAGAGAAACTAAAATATTATCCTAAATTTTGTATATACCTCAAAGAACAAGGATATCATGGTAATTATATATGGCAGATCAACCTACAGTTAACTCGATCCAGTATGCATAGGCAGAAAAAACTGAGAAGCAGCAAAAAAGGAGGCAAAGTATATTTATTATCAACCTCTACTCATTTTTCCACTCTTGGCATTGGCCATAACTTCTATCTGAGTTGCCTATTCTCTTAGGTCGATACTTCCATGGTTGCTTAAAAGTGATTACTGTTGTAGTTCTTCTAGTTCATTTCTCCTTTCACTCAGGAAATCTAGTTCCAAAACACCCAAAGATTGTAAATAAAATAGTAGCACATCCCTATAAACAATGGATGTGGTACCAGAACTACAATGTAAAATATAAGTGAAAGTTTTTTGTGATAGCTCTACTTTTACTTTTACATAATTCAAAATTATAGAAGAATATTAAAATGAAATGTTGCACCTAATGAACATTAGATAGCAAAGGGAATTCAGATACACATTGCAATATATTAGTTTGCACTACAGGGAAAAAAGCAAAAAGAAAAATTATGAGCATCACAGAGGCACAAAGCTCAATTGAAATAACTGAACACAATTGACAAAAGTTATTCATAAGTATTCTAACTCTATTTCTCACTTAGCAAGGATACCTTAGTGGCCTATTATGGTTAATGCCAGATTGATATTTAAGACTGGTAGAGTGACATATCTTGTTAAGATGAAATATAATAGGATTGTCCAAAAGGTTTCGTACAATTACAAACCTTTTTTCTACCTGAGGCATTCCACGAGACTATATATTTTCCAGAGAAAAAAGATTATATACCTATGTGATGTTATGTCAACATGATGTTTGAGGAAAATGGAATAATTCTATGGAGGAAGGACTTATTGTGAAACTATTTGGAAATTCCACATACCTTCCTACCTTGAACTTTGAAGTAAGAGCCTGATATTCTTTTTGATCCTAAAAGCATTTTTCTAATATATTTAAGTAGACTTTGAACTTCTTATACTTCCATAGTTCTGTAGTCAACAGCCTAGATAATAAAATGCATGTTCATCCAACTCATGGCACTGACTCAGGCGCAATGTCAACTACTTTGAGAGATGGAACATATGCTGCTTATGCAAGCACCATACTTGAGAGACAGTATCATCATGTGAAATAACCTCAATGTAGTACAGTGGGAACAACTAGAAACAAAAGAAGAAAAGTAAGAAGGAAAACCTTCATCACAAAAGCAAATCTAGTACCACAGAATGAGAGTGGGCAAGGGAATAAGCAGGCAATTATTACAGTAGAGTTTCTCTGTTATAGCAGAGAATTTTAAATTACATGATTAGCATAATGAGAACATAAAAAATTCAGTAGTTATCTTATTGCACCAGGTCAGCTTTAAGGCTATCCAATTCGGGGGCTCTCCACATCAAAATCAAAAATCTGTCTTCCAGAAGAAAAAACGTGAGGCCAAAGTGTTGGAAAAATGTAACCTGCAAGTCATATTCATTCTGGGACTGATTGTATTAATAAAATTTTATTGGAAAATAGCCATCCTTGTTCATTTCTGTATTATCTATTCCCACTTTCACTCCAAAAAGCTGCATAAAAGTGACATAACTGTATAGCTTGAAAATCCATTTTACCAACATAAAAATCTTCCTATCCTGATGTAGACAAGGCATAAACATAAACATTTGTTTGGAGGGGCAGAGGAGTTGGCTCAGTGGAATAAGTATTGCATAGCAAGTGCAGGGGCTTGAGTTCAATCCCTGGTTCCTAACAAAAAAAATTGGGGGGGGGGAGAATAACAGTCCAAATAATTGCAATGATGCCTTCTATAGAAATAATTCACATTGTTCAACTTTGTCACTGTACAATTCTATTTTACTTCAAAATTATAGATATTTTTCTTCCTTTATGTGTTCCAAAAATGGTATATCTTACCAAGATCAAAAGTATTAACATTGTGGTAACATCTGCTATTTATTAACTAAACAATCTTGAGTTGCATTCCCTCTACTTTAGTTGTTATTGTTATTGTCCAAATTCTATGTTTTTGAAGCCGAGACATCTCACACTATCACTTCAGAATTCTTCATGTAACACACTCAACACTATAACTTCAAAATTCCTCAGTCTATTTATCTACCAAACTTTGACCTTCTGTAATATTTTTGTTCAGTTACAACACAGAAATTATGCTGTCATCTAGAATTGTTTTGAGGATACATGCTATAAGGTGTGATAATAATTTTGTCTGATTATAATGTAAAAGCTTTAAATTTGAAATAAAACCTAAGGTGTCAGAGTCATATAATGTCTTCTTTGGGTGTTCTCATTTTGACTTCCTTTATCAAAATACTCCTATTAAAAATATGCTTCCATAAATATGTATCAGTTAATTATACTGTGATAAACAGATTTCAATCATGATGACACAATACCTGACATAATCAATTTAAGATAAAAAAGCTTATTTTGGTGCATACTTTTGGAGATATCAGCTCATGGTGAGGTAGGGCATTCCTTCTGAGTCTGCGCAGAGGCAGCACATTGCGGCGGGGAGCAGCTGTCCAAGTGCAGCCGTTGATGACCCTATGTCGGAAAGCAGAGTGAGCGAGAAGCTCCCCTGTCCGCTCCTTGGCACACCTCCAGTGGTCTAATTTTCTTCTAGTTCACCTCCCCTTCTGAAGTTTTCACCACCTTCTAGTATACCAGAGCCGAGGGTTAAACCTTTAAAACATTTGGAGGATGCTGACAGCCAAAACCATTGTGCACATTAGATTTGTACTCTTGTTTCCCTTACATCTAAACTTTGTTTTTCCGTCCCACTCCACACTTGGTTTTTAATATTTTTTTTTTCTGGCACAGTCCTCCTTTTGCCATTTCTCCTGCCTAACAGCCACTTTCATAAATAAATAAAGAAATAAATAGCCATGAAACAGAAAGTTCGATCAAAATCCTCCTAACCCTAATGTCATTTTCAGATTTTTCCTTTGATACTCCCATTAAAAGTCTCATTTCCATTAATCTAATTCTATGCTGCTATATCATTTTTTACTCTTCTTTTTCACAATAATATACCACTACACAGCCTTGTCCTCAAATTTGGTAGTGTCTCACATTACCTTCATCTGAACTTCTTATATTGGCCTGGTAGATTTTATCAGTGTTGAAAAGAATTCATTCAGTAACATGTTATGAGCATTTTTCATGCATTTCTATCCCAGTTTAGCCAAACATTTCTGTGGTATTTCTTGTTATCCTCTGTTTCTGATCCACCTCTGCAGTATTTTACTTTAATATCCTACCCTGTGGACACAATGTTGTACCTGCACAGTTTCTCAAATCTTTATTTTCACCACACAACTCACAAAGACATGAAGCTTCTGTAGATTCTCTGGACTTTTTCCTACTTTCTCAGCCCTCACAACCTCCTACTTTCATGCCTGTTTCTATTTAGGACACACATCTAGCTCCAAGATAGCATCTTTATTATGAAATACCATATTGCTACATTCATGACAAATCTCCACTAAATTCTACCCAAATATCTACCTACCAGCTAGAAACACCGAGGTCAGGTATAGGAGAAATGAACACACTGGACATAGACAGTGGATTCTAGGAAGAAAACAGAGCATATTCTTGTTTCTAACCAATATCTCCTTCTTTGTCCTGAGTTTGTCAGTGTTAGCAACATTCTGCTAATAATAAATTTTGGATTCAATAGTAACTCTTCCCTTACACTCCTCTATCAATATTTACACTGGTTTGTTCCCTTCTGTTTTCAATTATCAGTGAAATTCAAATTCAAATTAAATACATTGTAGAACATCCCAATTCATTACTTTTTCTTTGCCTCGTACCCAATACTACCAGATTAAATTTCTTAAAGCAATACCGTAATCTTATGTCTATAACAGATAACATTCAAATATCTCTAACATTAGCTTTTGGCATTTAAAATTAATTCCAGAATCTTTAACCTCACATTGAGGAACTCTGTGATTTGCTCACCACTTCCCTTCTGGTTTCTAATTATTCATCATGCTCTTTCATGTGGCCTGTATTTTTATTATCTTATACTTCTTACCCATTTCATAACATGTTCTGCATTTACTGCTCTGACTTACATATGTTTCTGCTACATCAGTCATTCACTCTTCTTCCTGTGTTGTTTTATGAAATTCTTCCCAGTCAACAAATGTCAATTTTTTGTAAACAACTCCTCATTCCTGAACTGTTCCCTCACCTGTATCATTTTATAGCTTTTTGCTACCAAAGTATGATATTTGAAACAATAGCCATTATAATTATAATTAATTAGAATATATCAGGCTATACCCTAAGAATTACTGAATAAGGTTAAAAAGAAAAACTGTTATTCAGACACACTGAAGTCTGAGTAGTGTTACTATACACTGTAACTCCTGTGTGACAGCTTGTATTATTTTGCATACATGATTTCAAAACCAATAAAAGAAGAGTCTTGCAATTTAAAAACAAAAACAAAGTTCTGATACTGACTTCATACACCTGTGTTATATTTAGCATGTTGCTTAATTTCACTGAATTTTAGTTCTTCCATTGCAAAAGATGGAGACAATAACACGTAACTGAAGAGTACTTGAGGCCTAAATGACATTCACTTTGGTGTTAGTTTACTGCCCATAAATGTAATAAACATTGATTTTTACATTCTCCCTCCTTCCTGTTAGAGTGAAATTTCTCATGCCTCAGAGTTTACAGTTTGCCTGATGACTTAGGTCAGTAAAAAAGGAGGCATGTTCCAAGAGGCCAGGAAGCTTGGCTGGTTGTTTACTGTTCTTTGGTCACATTGCAACAGAAGGTCTATGAGAAAGCATTAAAATTCATAGATTATGGAGTCTGAACAGAAAAGTTTGGAGTAACTTTAATAATTGAATTCTGGTGTGCATGTATTACACACAGAAGACGATGCATGATTTTTTTCTATTCCCACAACTTCTAATGGTATAGATGAAAACTATTGCAGAAAAACTCTGGACTTGGAAGATGCTCACAAAAGTATAATCTCTTAAGACAAAAAGTATAGAACTGGGGGCTGGCAAGATAGCTCAGCCCTCTAAAGCTCCTGCTTTGGCAAGCTTAGGCAAGCTCTTAGGGACCGCGGTTCGATCCCCAGCACCACATGCCATGCCAGCCCCTCCCCCAGGTCAGGCTGAGCTGACCTCCCCGCCTGCAAAAAAAAAAAAAAAAAAGTCTGAGATGTGTAGAGAGACACTGTAATAAATAAATAAATTTTTAAAAAAGTATAGAATTGGTTTTTTGTCTCCTCTTCAGTTAGCCAGCTGTAATTGTAAAAGGAACAAATTAAAGTTGTCTTTAAGGTCAAAAGAATGAAAACGATTTGCTTCTTTCTGAATAGGAATTTCTCAGACAGAAGAAGAAAAAAGTTCCTACAAAGTAATGCATATAGTATAATTTAACAGAAGAACTATAAAGGTAGAATTATTGATCTTATTTTACCAAGTTGATGAACAACATGATAAAACAGTATGATAAACATACATTTACATTATCTTTTCTAATAAGGTATTGTTTTAAAAATCAGTTACAATGAAAAGTTGTAGTATTTTTATCCCACAGAGCTTTATAAGTGCAAATAACTTTGGTGGTTCAGATTAGATGCTAAGAATTAAATTAATTATGAATTTCAAGATGGGGTGCCATGCTAGGAGCCACATGGTTGGGAATGAGGCTAGTGAAGCTGGCTACAGTCATTGCTTGTGGTCCCAAGAAGCATCTGAAGCAAGTAGCAGCTCCAAAGCATTGGATGCTGGATAAACTGCCTGGTGTGTTTGCTCTTTGTCCATCTGCTGGTCCCCTAAACCTGAGAGAATGTATACCTCTCATCATCGTATTAAGGAACAGACTCAAGGATGCTCTGACAGGAGATGAAGTAAAGCAGATTTGCATGCAGCGCTTCATTAAGATCAATGGTAAAATCTGAACTGATGTAACCTATCCTGCTGGCTTTATGGATGTCATCAGCACTGACAAGACGGGAGAGCATTTCCATCTGATCTATGACACCAAGGGTCACTTTGCTATTCATAGTATTACACCTGAGGAAGCCAAGTATAAGGTGTGCAAAGTGAAGAAGATCTTTGTGGGCACAAAAGGGATCCCTCACCTGGTGACCCACGATGCTTGCACCATCTGCTGCCCTGACCCCCTCATCAGGTCAATGACATCATCCAGATTGATTTGGTATCTGGCAAGATCACCAATTTCATCAAGTTCAACACTGGTATCCTGTGTATGGTGACCAGAGGTGCTAACTTAGGAAGAATTGGAGTGATCACCGAAAGAGAGAAGCACCCTGGCTCTTTTGATGTGGTTCATGTGAAAGATGTCAGCAGCAAAGGCTTTCCCACCAGGTTTTCCAACATCTTCGTCATCAGCAAAGGCAGCAAGCTGTGGATTTCTCTTCCACAAGGAAAAGGAATCTGCCTCACCATTGCTGAAGAGAGAGATAAGAGGCTGGCAGCCCAAACAGAGCATTTTGGTGAAATGGTCTCTAATGACATGTGGCAGAGGTCTCTGTTGAATTAAAGATAACAGAACATGAAAAAAATTATGAATTTCAACTCTAGGATCCTGTGATGCTGCATTTTTAGCAGGATTGAGCTACAAACATCTTACAGTTATACAACAAATAAATAGTTCCCATGTCTGTGCTCTACTGACATTGACAATTAACATCTTTCTTATTCCCTAAGAATCTACAGGATTCCAGAGCTGTAAGGGTTCCTTTTACATTCACTGTAATAACTAATCTTTAACCTCAACTCAGTGTTTTACTCATTAACCCATCAGGACTTGACAATGCGCTTCATGCAATGTAATTTTACATAAACCATAAATAATCTTTAATATACTGGCAATGGCATCATATTTTAGGATACATGTTTTTAATGACAATAATCTGGGGAAGGTGGTTGAAATGTAAAATATCAAAAGGGAATCAAAGAAGAAAATGAGATTTTTCAGTAAAATGGATTAATAGAAATTTTCATCTGTGAGTTATATCAAGAAAGGAAAGAGAGTAGGTGGAGGAGAAGAGAAAGAGAAATTGCATGCTGTCTAAACTCTATTTTATTTCCTCTTCTCAATGCTTCACCTTTTACAATCTGCACACTCCTAAATGTCCTTAGGCCTATTGTCTGTCCATCTGCAGTCATACCCCATGTATCGCAAATGCAATTCCATAAACATGAATAATAATATTGGCCTTGATTGTAGAATTTACTGGAAGAGAAAGCAGACTTTACACAAAGCATCTAGTTATAGTGAGCAAAAAAGTGCAGGAGTGTTTCACAAATCTAACGCCAGAATCGGGGGGACTGCTTGGAAATCACCTTGCTCCTCCCATCTGTAGCCTCTCCCTCCAGCCTCCAGCATTCCCAGTGTCTTTCCTCCTCCCACATTCCCTACACATAGCCCCTCTGCCAACCTCACCCTCTGCAAAGTGTATCCTAGGATGGCATTTTGACATTCAAGAAGGTCTAGCCTCCTGAAGATGTAGGAAATAAGCTTCTAACTACAATTCATTTTAACAAACAAAATTATAAAGCATATACAATCTATCTTCAGGGCATATAGCTAAGTGCTAAGAAAATCGAGTGGAAAACAAACAGAATTTTTATAAGTTTGACCCTTCAAAGTAAGTAAAAAGGAGAAAAATAAAAAAGAGAAGAAGTGCAAATAAATATGTTTTTAATAGTTTTATTAAGAAACAAATAACAATGAGGCAATTTCAAAACTGATTAATAGGAAAGTTTCAATAATTAATATATTGCATATTTTTGTCTTAGTGGTTATTCATTGTACAAGGTGTATACAATATCCTGTCCACAAACACTACTAGAACAAATCCTTCCATGTATTTAATTAAGAGAAAGTAGCTATATATCTATCCTAACTATTTTGAATATATAGATACAAAGTGGTTGTTCATTTGTATCCCCTTTTTTGGTTTATTTTTGTCAGAAAAGTTTACTCCATTGTCATTTAAATATTGTAGGTGTGTGAATTCAGCAAAATATTCCAATATATTCCAGTAGTCCATAATAATAGGGGGTTTTACATAGGACTGGCAATGTTAGAAGTTGATGAGTTGAGCACTTTACAGCTCAGATATTAATATGGCTTTACTTTCTTTACTTCGTTTTTATACTTTTCTTCTAGATTGTTAAGACCAAGATAAAACAAGACCTATATAAGAAGAAATATAACTTTTGTATCTGATAAGCTAAGTCAAATCCTCTCAGGATTTATCCTGAGATCCTGTACCATAGTTTGTAGATCTTTTGTCAGTGTCAGCCATATGTATGAGTCACAGCCTTTGCTTGACCAATTTGCTGTCTGTAAAAGCCTGAGAGAATGTTTTCTCTCCATGTGACTCTCCATAGGCACACTCTAGATCATTTATCACTTTCCTCTGTGGCCCTATAATCTCCTTGATCAGAAATTTGGGACACAACTGAGTTATTTGATGTTAGAGTATAGGTTCTCCTATGTCCTGAATCTTCACTGACCTGAAAAGGCTAGGTCCAAAATGTTGGCTTTCCTTGCAGCCCTTCTTGTTCTCCAATTTTTGGTCTGCAAACTTAGATTGTTAACCCTCCAGAAAAGAAACTTATTATTACTCTATAATGTGGGCAGTTGAGCTTAACCTCACTATCTGTCTGAATATCAAACATCTTAGGCATAACAAAGAACAGATATTTTCCATCAAGTACTGATATGCTAAACTTTAGGTCCCTAGAGAATATGAAAAAAAAATTAAAAAATAGAAAAATATCTTTAAAAATAGGAATAAACAATTACATATTTTTACATAGAAATTTAGAAATCTAACTATATACAGCATTGTAGCAGGACCGTCCTGTGACAGGATTTTTCTCATCTCTTGTTTATTACCCCTTTTTGAAACAAACATTTACTTGAGAGGTAGTATGGCTGTAATTGCTATGTCACGACAAGCAGTACAAGAAATATACATTGTAGAATTGCTGAAATATTTGAATGAATCATAGAAAACACTGAAAGTTCTGTAGGGAAATGGAGAAATGGTTATCAGGTAGCAAAATATTCAAATTATAAAAATAATTATAATTTCAATATGTATCAATGTGTTTCAGATTGAACAGATATACCATAGACAAATGTGAAAGTGAAACATGTAATTATATAATATAAGAGAAGTGAAGAATGTAGAGAAGGTTAAGTTCATTCAGTCATTCAACACACATTTAAGTGGTGCTGTGTCCCAGCATATATGAGATAGCTGTGGGTAAAATACTTACTGTAGGTATACAGAAATTCTTCTCTCATCCAATTACATCATTGTACAGTACTATAAATAGAAAAGAATAGCAAACTATGACCAAAAGATGAAGAACAGTTTGGCAGTCTATTATAAGGGGCTGCATGGGGACTGAGACAGGTTTCAAAGGAGGTGTCTCTGAAATGAAATACAGCATGAGGATCACAGAATTTTTGCCACTTTAGGCAAAGTAGGAAGAGCACAAGAATATTAGAGAAGGAACTACACACTCAAAATGGCTCACTCTGAGGATGAACAATGAGAGTTAAATCTAGAGACATACACAGTAAACAATTTATGTCTAGTCTGAAATCCGTCATCCAAAGCCCAGGGACCCACTAAAGATGATAGGTGGTATTGATCTGAAAAAGACACGTTTTTGGATCAGAAAATGATTTTAGCTAAATGTTATGGCATGTACAGGGTACATATGCATCTTGTTCAGCAGAGAGGATGCATTTTCTAGAAATGGAAGGGCTGAGTCAGCAATAACTGACATATTTAGATGCTAGTGTGAGCCAGCATCTAAAGGCATGAAGGAATAAAGTCATTCTTTCATGCTCTTCCAATCCCCTGAAATCATGGCATGCCTCCAGCATTATGTTCTCCCTGCTGCATTTCATAGAATGGTTCTTTGGTGTGATGTCCTTTATAGAGCCAAATCATCAATCCTATTTGCCTAGAAACTTTCCCTGGCTCTTCCCACTTCAATAAATTCCTTTAGCTATTTCCAAGAAATAACATTTATGTTTAGTGAGATCTTATTTGCTTATATTTTAGAGGATACACTATATTTTCTGGTAGACATACTGAGTCAAGAATATCCACATAAACATTCAATACCAGTAACAGTGACGCTAACATTGAAAGCATTTTCATTATAGAACACTGGTATTCAGTGGTAGAGATAGCATTGATAATTGCTACTCAACTCTTATTGGCTGAGAGGCTCTGCAACCACAACAAACATGGAGGACCACATGTAGTTCATGTTGTTTTATATAGGGTATGCATATATTTTATTTTTACAGAAAGATTTAGAAATATAAGTAGCATTATAATATATTGGCCTCCATAAAATACTGGGTACTATAGTGAGCTTATACATAGTTGATTGGATATTCAAAATGAAAATAAAAAACACACAACCTTTTATGTTTGGCAATACTTTGTGTAATTTTAATAGAACTGTTTCAAGATGTTGCAGTACAGGTTCACCTATGTCCTGAGTCTTCGCTGACCTTGAAAGGCTAGAGCCAAAATGTTGGCTGGCCTTGTGGCTCTTCTATTTCTCCAACTCTGATTTGTGAACTTAGGTTGTTAACCATCCAAAAGAAAGGCTGATTAGTATCCTGCAGTATGTTCCATTCTCTTTGCCTTATCTAACTCAATTGATTTTAGTTGTTGTTGTATGTTTCCTTTTATATTTCTGCTTTTTCCTTGTTATACTAGGGAGACTATACGATATTTACACATGTGTGTCTGGTTCATTTCACTTATGAGTATATGTTCAAGTGGCATCCACTTCAGTATAAATGTTTCAAACTTATTATTCTTAATAGCTGAGTAATACTCTATTATATAGAAATACCACATCTTTTTCAACCATTCCTCATGTGATGGACATCTTGGTTGTTTCCAAGATTTTGCTATAACACATTGCTCTGCTATAAACATAGTTATACATATATCCCTATGATACAATGTTTTCAGATCCTTTGGGAAAATTCCCAGTAGGGGGATAGCCGGCTTGAATGGGATTTCTAGTCCTACTGTTTTGAAGATTCTCTACACTGACCTCCACAATGGTTGTACCAGTCTACATTCTCACCAGCAGTGGAGAAGTGTTCCCTTTTCTCCACAACCTCTCCAACATCTGTTGTTGGTTGATTTCCTTATGTTTCAAAGAACTATGCATTCATGTGGTCACATTTTGGTAGATAAAATACATGAAAATATATGAAAACACTAGTAAAGTAAGCCAGAGAAACAAGATTTTGTTGTTTAATAATCACAAAAATGACAGTTCCAAGTTGAGAATAGATCCCTACTAAAAGAAAATGCAATGTTACTCATGATAAATTATGATATAGAATCTGCTTCTCAGGCCAATAACATTAAAATGAACAAACACACACAAATGTAGTAACTAATAATCAGAGACAGAGTAGCAGGTATTTCTCTGAGATTCACGACAGAAAGATAAGCCAGCAGTGTCTGGTCTTTCAGTGGAAAAAGAACAACAAGAAAAAGACTACAAAAGAAGTAATGACTTGAGTGCTAAATACAGAGAAGTTCATAAAGCCTATGTTTTTTTTTCCAGACTGTGTGTGTGTGTGTGTGTGTGTGTAGTAATAGATTGTTCACTTTCATTAAATGAACAAACTCTAGGCAGGAAGGCAATGGGATTCATTCATTTGGCTTTTGTTAACTGAATTGGATTGCTGCCATTGCAGCCTTCTCTTCTTTGAATTCTCTCCTTGTTCACTGATACATCCAGATGAGTCCCAGCCATGACTTAAAAAATTAGAATAAGGAAGTCAAGCGTATATGCTTTAAAAAAAATGAAAATGAAACATTCAGCTTTAATGTGGCAAGAAATTTAAGGGGAGTAAGACTGTATGGAAAGAAGGCCATCTCAGAGATTAGGGTAGTAACCTTATCTAGAGAATATGGTGACTTAGGCTAGATCATTTAATATCACAATAAATAATTGTATGCTTATTAAGTGTCCCTCATCAGCCATTCTGAAGTCTCTCTGCATAAAACCAGGAACAGCTTCTGCTTGTCTCAGAATAATTTTCAAGAAGAAATACTTGTGGCGCATGATACTGTGTGCCTGTCATCCCAGAATGCACAAGGATGGTGCAGGGGGATTGCAGACAACCTGGCGTACATAATGAGTTTATAGCCAGAAGCATTGGCTCCTTTTTCTCACTCTGCAGTGCTGTGACCTGTTGCCCTCTGACATTCTGACATTGCAAGATGTTTAGAGAGTCTCCCTCTACCATCCTTTCATCATGTATTTTCAGAGTGGCCCAGAACATCTGAATTCCTCTACCGGGCCTCAGCTTCCCTTGCAGCTCTGGCAGTAAGGTGGTAGGCTGCAAAGAAACACATCGCTATTTCACACAGCTTCCCAATCACTCTTTTTTTTTTTTTTTTTTTTTTTTTTTTTTTTTTTTTTTTTTTTTTTTTTTTTTTTTTTTTTTTTTTTTGCTGTAAAAGTGATTTATTTAGGTGTACATGAAATAAAAACATACAATTAATTCTAAAATACTATTTTGTTATTTTGAGACAAGGTCTTACTACATAGTTCAGGCTGACATTTAAGTCACTATGTAGCCCAGGCTGGCCTCAAACTCCCAGCAATCATCCTGCTGCAGTTTCCTACCTGCTAGGGCTGCAGGCATGTACCACCATCCCTGGCTATCTGAAATCATTTTCAAGATTATTGAAGTCATATGTCAGCTTATTCCATGAAAATGATACAAATAAGCCATTGTTCAACAGAAACAGAATTGAAAGATACCACTGAACTCTGCTGTTAGAACTTTATCCTCTGCAATAAAGCAACAATCAATAAGGATCAAACAAAAATAGCAATTTTTCCATGTTCATTACAATTGCATTACCAATGTTACCAACAATGCCAAATGAGTATCATTTGCCACAAGATTACCAAATTAACATAATATTGGAAGTCAATCCTAAAATACCTAAGTGAAGTTCATCCTAATATTGAAATTCTTAATATAACCACAAGAATCCATATCTGTCAATTAGAAATCTCTTTGCTATTCTAGTATAATAGTAAAAAGAAAATGATTTTTGTATATACAATCCATATTCATGAAATCATCTATAAGTATATAATTATATAAAAGTTTCAATCAATCACTCTTTAAAGAAAACCTTTTCCACTCTGGATAACCACTACCATTACAACAAAAGTCTGTGAAGAAAGAAAACATGGTTCAAGTCACACACAAATAATCAATAACTGGACTGATTTGAACCCAGGCCAACCTGATTTCAAACTCTGAACCTCCCTGTCACACTGTGCTGCCTCCTACTCTCCCTTTGGTATACTTTATAGTCCATGATAAAAATTTTTGAACTGCTTTTAAAATAAGAATAATATTGATATCTAGTTTCCTGTCTAGAGCATACTCTAGGCTCAAAGGAACTGATTTTCAGTTATTTACTGCTACCAAAGGAATATTGACCAAGATTGATCAATATGGTGTCTGTATCATATCTTATGGCTATTTTTGTGAGAAATAGGGCATGATTTTCGCACAATTCTAAAAGGTTGTCATTAAAACTGATAATAGAAACAGGAAATATATGATTATATAAGGAGATCATTGGAAATGGCTGAATAAAATGAGCTAAGGATGGTAGATACTTGATTTTTTTAAAAAAGGACAAAGGAAGGAGCACAGTTCTCTAAAAAAGGCAGTAATGGGAACCTAGGAGAAAGCTCAGTGTAATAAGTTCTTGACTAGCAAGCACAAGGTCCTGAGTGCAAGCCCTGGTACCATCAAAAATAAATAAGGAATAAATAAAAAAAATAATAACTGTGTCATCTACCATCAGCCGAGCAGTGTTCACAAGACCTTTTGGATATTAGGTCCTTTAATTTCTTGTAAGCAGACAATTTTACATCATTTGTAGGGAATATAAGATTTAGAGAAGTCATGTAAGCTGCCCAACAACACAGCTCAGGAAAGAAAAAGCTGAAATCATAACACAGGTTTGTATTGCTTCACAAAACTTTCAATCTGTGATTCTATCTCAATGCTTAGAAATCTTCACACAACAAATTAGAAGAATTTTTAAATTCAACTGCTTTAAGACAGTACAAGAAAGACAGTAAGGAAAACAAAGATGGAAAAACAAAAATAAGTTAAGATGGATCCCTTTAAGGAGTGCACCATTCAGAAAAAAAAAAAAAAAAAAAAAGACTTTTTGTTTGTTTGCTTGTTTTGAGACAGGATCTTGCTATGCAGTTCAGGCTGGTCTTTACCTCACTTTGCAGCTCATGCTGGCTTTGAACTCTCAAAATCGTCCTTCCTCAGCCTCCCTAGTGCTAGGATTACAGACATGTGCCACCATAGCTGGCCAGAGCAAGATCTTTAAAATATTGTTACTGCTTCCAGCTATTCTAATAGATTAAACATCTAATTAAAATCTATTTCCCTTATGCAAATGAAGAGTGCTTTTACTATTACAGGCTTCCATTTTAAATTAAACAGGTCACCATTTTTGTGTAAATCATTGATATTTTTCACTTGACTTTCTAACCATATCTCTGCATTTAATAAATATATAGTATAAAAAATGTACAGTGAAGCATAGATATCTATATTTCATACATGTATCACAGTCAAAGTAATTCATAATTAACTGTTACTCTAACCTTTTAAATTATTTCATTCTTTGTACAGATGGGGAAACTGAGGTATACAACTGCTTTGTTTTATATGGTCAGTTGAAGGAATTCATATTATCAAATTATAAAGTGTTTTTATTATTTCTGTACTTTTCAGTCAATTTTTCAGACGTCTTTCCATATTTAACTTAGAAATATACATGTTAAATTACTTATTTTGTTATTTTTATAAAGGATGAATATAATCTCACATATAGTTTCATCACAGTTATGCTTGATCTTTTTTCTTCAAAAGAAAACAAGAAAGACTAATATGTATTATTTATTCTGGAAATTATGAACAGTAATTTTGATTCCTAAAGGTGTCAAGTTTAAAAAAGAACAAATTATTAACTGATTTCTTTTGAACAACCAAATGTCAATCAAAAGACCATGACTGGCACTCATCAGTCATCACCTCTGGATTTGAACTGACAATCTGACAGCGGTCATTTCCTTACGGTTGTTCCTTAAATATGTGTGCTCCCCCGCATCTCACATTCCTAGATTGGTCATCACGTACACAAGGCAAGAGATGCCCTTTGGATTTCCAAGGAGGCAATGGTGCAGTGCTGTGCATTGGCCTTTGGTCTTTATTTGCCTTTTAGTTTGACAATTTTCAAAAAATCTTTATTGCATTTTATTTAGATGTTGTAAGTTGGATTTTTGCACAACCAACCATCAGGTATGTTTCAAATGTAAGAGAAATGTACCCTGGATGGAGAGCCTTTGCAAAATAAGAGAATCACCAGAGACTCAGTAGTACTGAGAGATTCTCAGTGAAGTGACTATCTCCTAACTGCAGGGGTGTCCAACCTCCTACATAAATGTAAAGCGCCATGAAAGCTAAAAGTAAAGAGAACAGAGAAGTATTCTAATGTGTTCACTATTTGGGGCTTCAGAAGTGAACTGCAAGATTTCCTCTTGGGACGGGTACCCTTTGAAGTTTGTTTCTCTGTGTGCTACATCATTACCTTTTTTCAGGCACCTGAACAGTTCATGTTTCTTTAACATGAGCTATGCTGTTAAGAGCAACCCCCAAATCCTTCATTGCAAACAAGATCATTATATGGTAGATAGAAACCTTAAGAGGAAAAATCCTATATCAACTGGTGGTATAATCCCCAAGAGGAAACAGACTTTAGTTGAACAATCAGAAACCTGGCTTGCTTTATGGTGTTTACACTGCTGCTTGCTAATGGATCACCATAAAGGAAGCAAAAGGGCTCTTACACCATTGAGTAGGCTATCATGGGAGTCTTCTGAGTGTGCCTTTTTTATTTGCTGCAGTCAGGTTAATGAGCTCACCAGCCCACTTGATGTTGAGGACTTTGTAACAAAGCAATCTCTCATTAAATGCTGCCTGGCACCACTCTCTTGAAGCAAAGGGACATTCAGATTATTGAATGCCTTTGTACTCCTCATTCCTGCCAGGCTATGGAGTCCAGCAGTGGCATCAGTCCCGCACACTTCCTGGCAGGCATCCAGTCATCCGCCTGCCCTCTTCAAACTGCATGGGCATTTGCCAATCTAAGCAGCACTGGTAGGCAAACAAGCATGGCACACGACTCCTTTGGCTGAAAGCCAAATGTGCAGCTGAACAATCTAATTTGTTTCTACTGTAGAGGGAAACATTCTTTTCTATTCTTTCCTATTCAGTTGAATTTACATGTAAAAGTTTTGTTATGGCACAAAGGAATGTGCATTTATCTACATTTTCTTTCTGCTTTTACACCTTTTTAGTTTCAAGAGTGCAGGTCATGATTTTGTCTGGGGCTTTATTTTAAGTACCTCCTGGTTGACAGTTTTATCAATGAAATGACCCCTGAGTGTTATCAGCTAGCGAGCAGGTGTCTCTATTCAGAATCTTACAGACAGAAGTGCATCCTGGGTAAAGAGTAATCTATGCACAACACAATTTTTTTCCAATATTACTCATGAGATTTAATGGTTCACTGTCCTCAAATATAAAAAACATAAAATTTTCAAGTGTTAATGTTAGAGATAATACTCAGAATACTGAACTAAAGTACCAATGATCATAGTTTATGATTACTAATTTCTCTTTTTAAGCTATTAAATTCTTTTAAAAAATTAGAGGTTACCCCAAAATGATGCTCAAAACCTATATATAATTTTAGCCAATGAATTATATCTTTATATGTTAACATGAGAATTATGCTGAGATCAGTTAAAGCTCCACCATAGTTTTTACATTCTTAGTCAAGTTTCAAACATAATGTGTACAAATTAGTTCTCATTATTTTAGAAAGACTAAAAAACAAATTATCATCAACTAAAAAAAAGACAAATATTTGGAGGAATTTGCACATACTAAAAGAAAAAATAGTACTGCTGATAAAAACCAGTGAAAATAGTCTGCACATAAACTTCTTAACAGGCTAAGGAATGCAAATTCAAAACTACTCCCTTAAAAACGATTCAAATTGTAAAGCAAACTAGAGTAAAATACAATATAATGGGAAGTCTTAATATAGAGCAAATAGCTATAAAAAAGAAAACAAAAAATTATAAAGCTATCATTCTTTTCTTTTATGCTTTGTGAAGTATTAGAATGAAGAAAATTATAGTGAAATAATTTATTTAAGCTTGCATACCATTTAGCATCTCATTTACATCATAGCCTAGGTGCTTTATGAACCAGCAGCGTTCTGAGCATCTACCTAAGGCCCTGCTCTATACATGGCTCGTGCCTGTTGCAGTGTAATTTACATATACATATTTAAAGTTTGCTTAAATAGTGCAATTCAAATACTTCTAATTTTGTGTATCTGTGTTACTTGTAACTTGTTATCAAATTTAACGATTGTGGGCCTGAGTTCAAGCCCCAGTTCCGCAAAAATAAAATTAAATTAAAAAAAAACAAATTTAATGATTATTCAATTTTTGCATATTTAGTTTCATAATTATTTTTTTAAAACTTACATTTAAGGTAATTCTATTGTAGACTATGCTCATTTCAAATTCTAGGTACTATATTATTTGCTTAAATAATAAATACTTAAAAACAAACTGTTTTACATTTAGTCACTAATTTAATTTAGCTCATTTGCATAATCTATGAATTGCCACAAAGAATACAGAACAGAAATATCATATTAAAAGTCTAGCTAGATCCAATTCATTATTTTAAGAAGAGGGTAGATTTGGATATTGTCCATCATAGTGTTTCCCAAAAGATATATAAGTATTTTAAAAACACAAACTGCTGGCATCAAAGGTAAAAAACCCAAAACAGAAACAACTGTAAGAAATTAGCAGGTATGTGGAACAAGCTTTGCTTACTCGATGTGTATTCTGTGTTCATAAGGATGATTCAAACTGATGACAGCTTATTCTATGTGGCGCTCATACATTTTCATATCTCAGGTCACTTTAGATGTTTGAGGGCTTGGAAACAAAGCATTCTCCTGAATGTCAAACTTGCTTGAGGAAGCTGACTGCATACTGGGGTAAATTATAGACAGAGTATTATAATAGGTTTCAAGAAGATGTATTTTGCCTATTTGAGGAACAAAAATCCTCTAATATTTTGAACCAATCAATATGTTAGTCTTTATTCATGCAAAATGTATGGAAAAATTTTAAAATGCCCAGTCGCAAAAAGATCAGTATGATATTATTAGGCTAAAAGGAATCATTTGTAGCTTCAGAGTGTTTTTAGATGAAGTGATTCATATCAAAACATAGCTATTTAACTACTTTAGAGAAAAATAGCATAGAAAACATATTTGAATGATTAATAATATGTGAAATATGATTTTTTAAAGTATAAATGTTTAAGTATTTATCTTTTTAAATATTAATTTCCTTATTATTTTAGCTAATTAAAAAATTACAGTATTACAATTTAAAGATAGCTGTCTTTTCTATCATGTTATTGTTGCTTGCTACATTTTTATTTTTAAAATAATCAATTAAATAATATCAAGGAATTTATTATGTGAACACATATGATTAGTTGTTAGGGCGTAGCCTATTACAGAGGATGTTTTCCAATATGTGCTCAGTTATTTACAAAGGTTGCCTTTCCAAAGTCAGGTTATCATAAGTTTATATAAATAAACATAAGCATTTTCTTATATATATATACTAAAGCAGATTCTGTTGTTAAGAGAACTGTTTATGCTGAAGAACATGGGTAATAAATGAATATTTCCAAAACCAGAAACCTAGCCTATCTTTAAAGATTTGCATAAGCAGACTGGTTGACTAAATTCTCTGCAAGTAATCCTCAAATTTTTATCTAGCTATTTATAGAAATCTGCGGAAACAGCTGAGCTGACTGAAGTGATGTCACATTTGCTGATGGAATGGTTTGTTCCGGAGCACGCTCAGAGGCTGTATGAGTCTACTTAAGGTTTGGTACGCAACCCAAAGCAGTGAGAAGGTGTAAACACGGGCATTTTTCAGTCCACTAATCAATATTGCATTGATGATTTTCTGCTGAACTTTAACCCTACAAGGAATACCAATAGCACCATACTGAATCTTCCCGTCTTCAAGGACTGCCTAGCATAAGCTTCCAATTTTACAATCGATCAAAAGTCATCTGTGTGAATAAAGCTTGAGATTTCAGGCAGCAGCAAGCAATTTTTGAAAGGTCAAGGCTGGGTTTTTATTTTCTTGACCTATGCTTTCAACTTGTATCATAGTTCTTTATAACCACTAAAAGTAGTAAGAAAATTTTAGATTTTTCCCCATGTATTTTTAGTAAGCCTTTGGGCATTTTCACTGTCCCTAAAAAGAATATGGTTGCATGGCAACCTTCACAGTTGCTATGGAGACTCCATGTGTAAGCAGCTGCTGCAATCAGCATTAACGCCAGGCTTGCAGGTTTGTCATTCCAATACATAGGGAGGGGGAAACAAATAGGACAGCGCAGTGCCGTAAAGGGGAAGTCACCTAGATAATGTCACTCACAAACATATGTTCCACAATTATTCTTTCCACTGTTTTATTGCTGCAATTATAGCTAAACTAAGATTACAAAATTATATGGTTTTAATTTGCCTCTATTGACTATGTTTCACTTCCATTAAAATTAAGTCTGAACCCATTTATGTAGAAAACTGTTAGCTTTCAGGAAAAAAAAATTGCTTTCTCATTTAATGTCAACAGGGGGAAAAAATCAATGCCCACAGAAACCTTTGTATGAAAAAGCAACTTAGGCAAAAATATAAATTAACCTTACATGCAAAGCGTGGCCTCTGCCCCCCAGTCCCCTTTGTATTTCTAATATTTTAAGACATGTGAGAATTGACCATGAAAATGCCTCAGACGACACTGATCTGAGTCTTTAAAATGTAAGTAGAAATGCTGGTTAAAGCATCTTAATCCTCGATCCTTCACTCCTCAAAGCAAGCTTAAATATTGAAGCAGGTGATTCCAATATCGAAGCCCTTAAAAAGAAAACTCAAGAACAGAGGTGTTGAGAAAACTATTGATACTTTTTTCAAACTGTTTTTAACTAAGCTCAATGATACTACTGCAAGCACCCTTGATATTACAATACCTGATACATTTATTCAGTAAAACACAAGAGCTCTCAATACACAGGCAAAATACTGTTAACATAGGATTGATTTGTAACACAGTATCACTTGCCCAAAATTTTGTAAATATAGGTTTAATATCAGCAAAATAATAAACATTTACTACCTTTCACCTAGCACTTCAATTTATTTCAAAATACAATATTTTCTGTAGAAACTTAGGAATTGTCACTAAAAATCAGTCCTGAAGGGCAGCAGGACTACTTGCTCTCTAATTTTCCTACTTGATATAATACTAAGAGACAACCAATAAGACGGAGTTTATTATATTTAATTGGTTTCTAATGAAAGTACAGCACTATTGCTCCATCGTATAGGATAGTTTCCTCTGTATTTTTGTCTTTTACATTTTTTAAATAATCATGAACCAAAATAAAATATTTATCATGTATATTGCTGAACTGATATAAATAACTGTAGTGAAACTATTAAAAAATACCTTTAAGAGAGACTTGTATAGTATCACATATTAAAGGCTGCCATCAAATTTTAATATTTAAGTAGAAAATGATCGTTATTACTTGTATTATTATATATGGCTTACAAGCCTACATGTACACAGTTTAGCCAAGATATTTCTTGAAGGAAATGTAATATGTAAAATCAGTATTTTTTATATTCATATGTATATATACAGTATTAGTGGCATTACCTTTTATTATTACAATAGTGCTTGATTAAAAAAGTATAATTGACCATTATAAAAGGCTTTACTTAGCCACATTTAAAAGGTGAAATGTAACAATAGCTGAAAGAGAACAGTTTAGGATGTTCATGATTAAAATATAGCACACAAAAATTTAAGAATCTTGTAATTATCATTTTAATTATTCTTTAAGAATATATCTAATTCCACAATTCATAAGCCTTTTTAAAAAATTAAATGTTGAGTTATCAAATGGTAGGGCAATTTTGTTAATCCGATGTTTTCATTTTTCACCCTTTAGCACATATTAATGCAAACATTCATTTCTAAATTCAGCATAGGATTAGAAATATGCAACCCCTCACATACCTTATTCACTACCATTTGAATGGAAGATTTTTCAGGTTCAGACCAGAGAATCAAAATTCTTTCTATAAACCCTGAAGATGAAAACACCAGTAGACCCTTAGGCATAGCAGTGTTAGCAGGTGCTACTATAATACACACATCCTGATAACATTAAATGACCTATTTAAAGCCTGTCCAAGCAAAGTGACATCAAAGGATTGAATTATTTGCCCTTTACTTCAGTATCCTTGTCATGCAATCTTTAAATCAGAAAAGGTGATCACCACAAAACAAATCCCAAACTGATACATACAATAGGGGCTTCTCCTGCATCCTGCAGGCTAGAGCTCGTGGCCCATTCACTACAGATTGCAGTTTACTGCAAAATAGAATCAAGCACTCTCTCAAGTCAATGCAAGATTATCAGTTAGGGTGGCAAGCTAAGTTTTAAGCAATACAAAAACATTTTGGATTATTTAAATAGGGAACATTTCTCAATGCATCTCATATTAATCTGGAAGACGCTGCATTGTGATTTGTATAATATACTGCACCAACAAAAATTTTAGCTTTGACAATTTTAAAGTAAAATAGCAATTTAAACTTGTCATTACTAACCTAATCAAAGCAATAGTTTTTGAATTCTACAATAAAAGGATTCACCCCAATTAGTGCTGCAAAGAGTAATATTCCTATAGTTGAGAACACAAAATGTACTTCAAAATGGATTTCTGATGAACGAGCCATAAGTGCCATTTTCTCTAAAATTGACATGAATCTATAAAGCAATTGTGTGGGTAATATGAGTACTAAAACTCGTGACTGTGAATGAGAAGGTTTTATTTGACTTGAATAAAAAGAATTAGCTATGTACATCGAATATTCTATAGCATTTTCAACTAAATTATTTCTGTAGGTCTTTAAACTAAAAATAAATGTAATCTTTTCCCCTAACCTATATGAAAAATTTTGAAGATGAAGAAAATTTGAAGTAGGGCAACAAACACCCATATATTCTTTAATTCAATAATTGTTATTTTTGTCACATTTGTTTGCTTTCAGTCAAAAACTGCAGAATAATGGCAATATTATGCTTCAACATAAAACATAATTTCTTATGCTGAAGCATTGAAATTTAAGTAACAAGCATCATGACATTTCAACTGTAGATACATCGGTATGTGCCTCCACAGAGCAGGGACATCCTGCAACGTAAGCAACAATGCCATTATCATATTTAATATACTTAACATTGTCACAATTGTACTTCCTATTATAAAACCCAAATGTAAAATTTCTCCAATTTTCTTGGTAAATGCTCCTATAAATTACTTGGCTGGAGGAATATGTATTTAACCAAGGAGTACGGGCCACATACTATACTTAGCTGAATTTCCTGTTTGTATAGAACAATCCGCCCATATTTATCTTCTATGAATTGAAAGTATTGAAGAACACACCAGTTATTTAAATGTCTTACAAGTTATGTTCACTCTAATCATTTTGTAATGATTACAGTTAGGCTAAATACTTTAAACAAGAATACAAAAAGTTTCCAAATAATGTTATGTCTGGCCATGAACAATTACTTTCTGATGAAGAATTGTGCCCAGCCTCTACCCCTGGTGTGTTCATTTATCTATTACTAATTTGAATGAATAGCTTAGAACGTACAGTCATTTGCTACTGTCACCAAAAGTATGAAATCTTACAATTCATTTAAGATAATTTGGTTTATGAGACTTTGGCGTTGGATCCATCAGCCTTTCATATATTTATAATGAAAATTTGGAGTGTTTGAACAGTTTAAGATTCAATTCCTCTCCATGAAAACAATCACCTCCTGATAGCTGATAGAACAGACAGAACGGAAATAAGTACCTTTGTTTCCAAAACCCAGAAAAATTAAATTTCACCCAGAGTTACTAAACTGATATTACTTTATTATATAATTACTACATCTTTCACACACTCAGTAAAAAAGAAAAAAATAAAAATTATTTGAGGAAAATTTTTTCTGCTCTGTTCTGGAAAGTCTAAAAATTGTTTACACTTGAGGATTTTAATAATTTTATAATTTAAAAATAATACTAAATTCAGAAACAAATCTACAAGTATTTAATGTTGTAAAATAGTACTGAATTAAGAAATAAATTGATCTAAAAATATTTAATGTTGAAAAAATTGAAGAGTCAAAATAAGAGAGGAAAGTACTTGCTAGAAAATAAAGGAATTTTTTTAAACGTCAAAGATATCAATGTCACCATATTTCAGAGTACTTGGAAATTAACTTGTGTAAATGGGCATTTGTTATCTTTTCAAGAACTCATTCTTAATACTTACTTTGTCATCCCATTCAGTCATTTATTTTCTAGTGCTTGGTTCCAATGCAGAAGGAAGACTATATTTGAAATGCATATGTCTAGTAGGCCACTTACACTGCATAAAGTACATTTGACTCCCAGCCTATTTAGAACTTTTCCACTAAATATAAGTGACACATATTTATTTTTGTCCATCTATTAAGCTTAGAGCTATTCCAAATTTCATCAAATGAATTTGCTTTTTATGAAATTTAGAATTTTTTTGATTTTTTATTGTAACTGTAAGCTGAGAAGCCTTTAAGATATTTGTAAATTTTAGACATTTACACAAACACTGGCATACAAAGTCCAAGTGCATGTAGATGGACATGGTTGAATACTCACTTTTATTAATTTCATTACCTTTGGAAAGCTGGAGCATTAAGTTCCCTTATAAAATAAGTATAATAATCCTTATCTTTTAAAATTAAGTGAATGGAAAATCACACAAAGTAGGTGCTCAGGAGATTCTATTTGTAATCTTTGAACAAGTCATAGTCAAAGCCCTAATTTCATATACTATAACAACAGACATGCTAAAATGAATATAAAACATGATCTACTATAAACTTTCTTAGATAAAGCCCTTCTATCTCCAAAATTCATAAATATTAGATATCCACAGGCACATAAGCATACAATTACACATATATCAAAGGAAAAATAAGATATAAGTAAATTCTATGGCATAAAAATATAATGATTGTGGGGTAGATGGTAGCTATATACAGTATTTTTCAGAGTGCAGTCGTTCTTCTTTCATAACTCACCAAAGAAGCAAACTATAAAATGGAAACTTTGCTTATATCGCTATAGCTAAAAATTTTGTACCGGAACATGTATATCATGCTTCTTTCTAACGAGGACATTAAACATTAAAATGAAAATTTCAGCCATTGATTCAATTTAAGTGATGAAAAGCAACAAGCAATACTAATGTTTAAGAAGGACCTTCTTGAGAGTCTTGGTGTAGAGGCACATGCCTGCAGCCCCAGCGACGATGGGGAGGCTGAGGACAGGAGGGGGTCACCACAAGGCTAAGGTGCATAGTGAGACCCTGTACCAAACACATAAAAATGAAAAAAAAAAGAAGACCTTCTTGAATTAAGGTAATGTTCCTTGTTGCTGCAGTATATTCTGATTTATAATTGAATTTTTAATTTACCTTCACTATTCAAACTAAGGAATAAGTCTTTTGCCTTCTGATCTTGCTTAGTATGTTGATTTTAAAAGGAAACCACACAATTTTCTACCAACAAGGAAATTTAAGCATTGTTCACAACATACCTATGTTTTAACAAGTAAAACTACAATCACTGTGTAAGTATCCAAATATTAAATAGGAGAAAAAAAAAAAAGGGAAAGGAAAATCTTTATAGTAACTTTTTAAAAGATACTAAATTGTCTGGGAATTTAGTTGCATTCTCATGGTTCCTCTGCTATCAACAAATGTATAATAAATAAATGGGCAAACATTTCTTAACATAAAAACTTGAGATTTCATTTACCAATAAATTGTTAATTAAGAGCTAAATTACATATAAAATTCTCTCTGTAAATGCAAACTCGTGAATAGTACTGCTTTAGCTTACACTTAGACAAAAATTGTTCAACTGATACTTATTTTATGATCTTTAATGTCAAATTTGCTACTAAATTTGCTACAACTTTGGAAATCAAATAAATTTGTATGATTTCTAAGTAACAGGAATATATAAATATAAAACAGTATAGTACCCTCATGTAGATTCTATATGTTTTATGAGAGAAATGATGTAATATACATTAGAATACTAAATAATAATTTACTTACAATATTTATTTGTTGTAAAAAAGCAAGAATTTAGGAGAAGCAATTTTTATAAAATAAATTGGAAAATATCTTTGTATAAAGTCAATTGTTCCAAAACAAGCTTCTTAAAGACCCACAGTTGGTATTCCAAACATTTTAGTAATTAATCTAAGTAAGAGTACAGAATACAATTAAGCTTAAAAAAACAAATTTATAGCATTAAAAAATAATAACTTCTTTAAATAATATGTTGTTTTTTCTGATATTCAATTCTAAGACCTAACCACATTCTAGCTTCCTAGTTAGACAAAGAGGTTTAGGCTAGAAATAATTGAAAATGTTTAAGAATTTTTTTTAAATGAAACAACCTACAGTAAGCACTTGAAAAAGATTTTCTTAGATCAATTTTTTCTTCTTCAATTTTCACTTTCAACTTAGTTTTTCCAAAAGATAGAGAGGAAATGTTTACATTATCATTGACACTACTCCTGTCATAAAAAATTCACCAGTGTATACAGTCTCTTCTAATAGCATCATTTCTATTACTGTCATTTTAGTGCTTTTGTATTTTTTCAAGTGAAATCTTGTCTGGTCCTAAAGGCTATAATGCTCACTCCCATTCATGAACAGTTCTGTCATTACAGAGCACACCAAATTAAATCAGCTGAACAGAGGTACAGTACTGACCCAAACCCATCAAAATTTTCATGGAAAGAGGATAATCAGATTCTAGGCTATTTTTTGTGGGCTTTCATGGGAAATTCCTTTTAACAAAAGGTGATATAAAAATGATATTCACACAGCAAGGATAAGAACAGCAGCTAAGGCTTGAAAAGCCCACCAGGAGAGAAAATTCAACCCACTTATAATAAATCAACTGCTATATATTTTTCTATGTTTGGTATCCCAAAAGAAAATGATATGAATCCATTTTCTGTTCAGATGCCTTTTAATCCTGCAGATAAAAACCACCCTACTGCTTCCAAGTGCTTTTTTTTATTCTCGTGGTAAAAATAGTTACCAAAAAGATGATGCTTTACTGTGGATGCATTACCAAGTATATACTATTAAAAAGTGTAAAACATTACTTTTTTAAAATACTTCATTAAGAACTTGGATTCTTTACATTTGAAATACTTTAATGTTGTCATTAGTTAGATTACAGTATTCCCTGAACAACAAATTTTCAAATAGTGTCAAATAATCACCCCCACTAAATAGATTTTGTGTACATGATATTTCTGAAGGAATATAGTTTTCATAACGAATACCAGCAAACTGAATTGTTCGGCCATATAGTAGTTCGTGAAATTTCAGATTCTCACTCTTTAAATAGTGAAACAGATTATTTATCCTTTCAGGAAAAGCAAGAAAGGGCCATTTGGCAGTCTAATCAATTGCCTTATGATAATCTTTCTATCTGAAAGAATGAGAAAAACTATGATAAAGATCTTAAAACAAAGTTCTGATATTAAATCCTACATTCTCCCTGTATTTGTTGTGCTAAATATGAACTTTAGGGAGAAATGAAAGTGTATCATTCATCTAATAACGTATAAGTGTCAAAGGGTTACTGTATTGTGAAGGTCACCTTTTTTCTTGAAGATATTTAATTTCTAAATATTTACCAAAAATAATTAACTGAGGATTTATTCTCTTAATGTATTTGTTTCATTTATTCTTTTGGAAAAGAATGACTCCTGCTCACACTCTAGAAAGGTAATTACTTTCACATATGTAATGTTCATGGATATCATACAAAGTGTATCTTTCTTTGAGGTTCCGAACTAATATTTGTAAGGCTAGGTTTTATATTTGTGGAGTCCTTCTCTGACCTAGATTTACACAGTTATTGCCTATCTACTCTGTCACACTCACACACTTCACTCATAAACACACTTTGTTTCTGAACGATCAGTTTGTGCTTTTGCAGCTTGACACAGTTGTAGTGAAAAATAACAGGTGCTAAGTGTAGCAATAAAATTTTTACTTTATAATTTTTTAAAGGCTTCATGATAATCTAAATTGACAGCTTCTGGCATAGACTACCATTTACTTTTTAATGCTTACATAAGTCAACTCTTAATAAATTTAATCTATTTTTAAATTGAAAATATTGCATCACTAATTTTAGTTTCCTGAAATCCTAATTATTAATAATCAGGTCTTACTTTGCCCTCTTAATATACCTTATCAGCTCACTGCAGCTGTTTTTTGAAATTGAAAGAAAATTTTGGTTATTAATTATGAAAGTGTGTACCACTCAAATACCTGATCTCTCTGGCCATACATCATCCTGATGAGGATAAAGTGGCTAATGTTGTTCAATGTAAGCTTAAGGGTATGCACTCCAAAAGGTTCTGTCAGAAGAATGCTATGAAACTACAGTCTATTAACAAGCCCTATATTTAAAGCCAAATCTCCCTTAAGACTAATCAGTTTTGTAACTCAACTTGTACTTCTCCTAAAGAACTAAAAGGAAAACTGAAAATAGGAGGCATAACTTTACAGCAAACTAAGTCATAAAAACTACTGTGAGCATGTTGATGTGTGTCACGTCTTTGCCTACGAACATTAGGTAACTTTCTCTCCTGGTGTGTTAGCAAAACCATACACAGTCTTCCTTGCTACAAATCTGTAAATCTGGAAAGGAGTAAAGAACATGAATAGAAAATCTCTTTATAGAGTAAGAAAAAGCCTGGGGTGTTATTAAGAACTGTAAGCCCTATTCTATTCATAGTAATTACAGGATCAGATCAGGTTGATGTGTGGACCGGGGTCAATAGGTACCGAGGGCTCACCACTCTAATCTCTTCCAGTACTATAGTCTGCAGCGTTAGCCACTCTGATTCCCCTAAACACTGTATATAGTGTGGATGTCATGGGGGGGTTTTGGCAGAGTAGAAATTTATGTAATCAGTCACATGTTTCACATGAAACAAAAACTAATTTCTCAGAACAACTTGGCAAGTTTTTCCTCTTTCAACTAAATAACAAAGGTCAGATTTCATTTCTAGGTAATGCCATTTTAGAGTTCTTTGCACAATGAAAATCTATTTCCTTATTAAATTTTTCAACAACCCATCATTCACAGAAGGTATTACACAATCTTAATAAACATATAAATGAGAACTAAAAGAGATTAGAACTTGGCCTCATGCACCTTAAGGTAATCCTTTTATTTTTCCTTATAACCTTCTCTAAAATTTCTGTGGAAAATGAATCATTTAAAAATTTTAAACTTGATATCTCATACCTAGAGATGATGTGTTTTTGAAAGTGTTTTTCACGTTATATTCCTCCCTCAATATTGTGAAACTTTCTGCCAATAAATATTTAATATTCTTTGTAGTAAAATTTCAATTTATTGGGGTTACTACCAAAAACATGTTGCTGTTTGAAAAAAAATTAAAACTTTGATCCACATATATAGTTCTTTAAACATTGCTAATCGTGCAGTAATTCAGGTAATGCATATTTAAAAGAGGAGACAAAATGTTGGGGTATTCACATACCCCAGCTTAGTATCCTAAGGTAATTTTTCTATTCTTTGTCATTATGGTAACTACTTTTGCTACTTTTCATCTTAAAATATCATTCACTGTAAAAACAGCTTATATGCATAACTAAAGCACACTAGGCTCTGGAAGGATATAGAAGTGTGAACAGTCCTTGAAAGATAAGAACACAGAAAGTGCAATATGCATGGGTTAATCAACGTCTGACCCTGGCATTTTTCTGTATCCTCTTTCTGTCCTTTCAAGTAATTTGTTTTAATATTAAAAAAAGACTAAATACAATAAATGCAAAATGATTAAACTACTCTAAAAAGTGTTGGAATGGAATGCCCAGCTCCCGGCCCTGGCCATTTACATCTACACTATTTTATCACTTAGGTTTCATGTAGATACCCAGTTAATGATGACTAGTATTTGTACATAAGATATTATGACGCTGGAACTGCAGTAAGTCTGTCCATGTCTTCTCTTAAATGCTATGGTACAATGAAACATCTTGAAGGGAGACATAAGAGTCCCCTATTTTCCAGCTGTATGAATTTTAAATCACAAGTATGACTATGGATTTTTCCTGAAATTTAAAAAGGTAATTGTTTCTATCATTTTAAATATACATCACTCAATAGGACTAATTTACACGCCAAAACTAGTCAGTTCAAATATATTACTTTCTTCTATTAAAGTTAAAATTAGAAAACTTTTGGCATAACCAAGCATTTGAAATAACGATAATAAAGATTTTAAGACAGGTCATCCTAGGCAAGTTTTAAAACGTGGGTTAAGAAAAAAATGCCAACTATGTTAGTACTTGAATGATGTGAACTATGGTAAACGCCAGCATGCAATATGGCGAAAATGAATCAATCAGTTCAGCTTAGTTCATCCTCTGCAACTGGCCATCTGGCACAAAATCAACCAAATGTATCCCTGCATATTCATCTTCATTTTCACAAATACTCAAGAGAATGTCATTCTAGGGCAAAATAAAATTAAATCACCATAATTTTTAAGACATTTTTCCTTTCATGCCCTCTTGGGAATTCTATGTTTATATGAGAATACTTATTGCTCTAAGGTTGTTGTATAATTCTTATTTAAATACACTTTCTTTTCTGAAGGTTAGAAATAAAACATTTAATTATAAAACATTTAATTTTTCAAAGAATATTATTTTGGAGGAGGCAAACTTCTACAAAATTAGTCAGTGTTTTTTAGTTCACTCAGTAGCAGATCAAGAGATCTTAGCCACAGTCAGAGAACTTAATAATTTCATAATTGTACTACCTTGAATGAATTTGGCTTAACACATAATTAGCTATTATTCAACATAATCAAAACAATGCAACATTGGTTCACATTTCACTTTCTCTTTACATGAAATCAGAAACAGATTTTCTTTTAACCAAGTGAAAGTTTTACATAATAATCATATTGTTATATGATATTAGCCAAACATTTTACAAAATCATGAAAACAGAACTGCATCATTTTTAATAGTTTAAAATTCTATTAGTTGTTTGTGGACTTCTTTCAGATGAAAGCTAAAGAGAAAAGTATATTTAGATTCCTTGGTTCATTTTGAATTAAAATAACATTTTCATGTTGTACTTTTAACTGTAATTATGAGAAAAACAGAATAAGTTATTTTATGGTTTTAATCCATTTATGTTTATTTTACAATTGTCCCACAGGGACCAGGGAGATGGCTCAGTGGAATAAGCACTTCCCTGGCAAATGCAAGGGCCTGAGTTCCATCCCTCGTTCCACCAAAAATAAATAAATAGATAAACAAACAAATAAATAAATAATTGTCCCACTATGTTCTATGTTTAACTTTTTAAAAAGTTAATAAATGTTAATCAGTATATATCAAAGCATACTCAAGATTTTACTCATTTAAAAGTAGGGAAGTTCCTGAAAGTTTTTTTTTAATTTTTAAAACATAGGAGATAAATCTTGGATTTCCTTTTCATTCAATGCTCTCTATGTAAAAAGGTGAAATTGTAAACAATTCAGCATTTGAGAAAAGAAGCTTCTTACCGAACAATTTCCAAAGTCAAGTTACTTTTTAAATTTTTTGAAGAGCTGTGTACTGATCTATACTCATCAGTCAATCATGTTTTTTCAATCCTACAGTCCTTTGTATTCCAAAGATGAGCTCTACCTCAGGCAGTGTAACACATTCGCAAAGAGGACTCTGCCTAAGCAAAGTTCATCATCAGATTGACTAGAAAAAGTGGGGGCCCCAGTCAGAATCCTCCTCTCAGCATCCTCAGTCTTCCCATGTGGGAAAAAAAATGTTTAGTTTCCTCATGTTCTTGTTACATCGCATTAGAAATGTTATCAAGTAAATGCAGGAGAAGAGACAGAGTCACATAAGTTGCACACCTTGCTTAGAGCTACTTTCCAGTTAGTAGGTAAACTAGAAACACAGTAAGCATATCTGGACTATTGAATTTTTTTTCTCATTCTTGGTTGCATTTCCAAGGGCAACACTAAAAAATGATTTTATTAAACCCTGGGCCCCTTGATTATCCATGTAGCTCATACATAAGTCCACACTTCAGTCTTTCTACCTCCATCTGTAGAAATACCACAGACACAACTTTAAAAAAAATCCTATACCTGAGTCCCCCACCAGTCTGAATACTTCAAGATAAGGATCTCATCCTTTGGCTTTTGAATTATTATGGCTACCATAGTGCCTGGCTCATCTTACACCTCAATAAACATCTGGTGATGAAGAAATCAGTAGAAGAATTATAATGAGATGGAAAAGGCATCTTTAAGAAACAAACTGTCTTTTACTCACAATGTATCTCAGGAAACTGTTTAAGGCAAAAAAAGAGGCCTGAAAGCATGAATCAGATAGCAATAGTCTTCATTGGGGATGTATCTCAGGATACAGGACATCCTCAACACACCCACATCCCTGAGTTTGATTTCAGAGTGAGAAAGAGAGGGAGGGAGGGAGGGAGGCAGGGGAGAAAAATAAGAAGAAAAAAGAGCAGGAGGAGGAGGAAGAGGAAGAGGAAGAACAAGAACAAGAAGACGATGATGACAACGAAGAAGAAAGAAAGAACGAAAGAAAGAAAGAAAGAAAGAAAGAAAGAAAGAAAGAAAGAAAGAAAGAAAGAAAGAAAGAAAGAAAGAAAGAAAGAGAATATCCAAATAGCTCAACAGATTAAAGTGCCTGCAAGCAGGTGAAGCAGGTGCAGGGGTCAGGGTTCAAACACGGGGCCTGCTGTGCTGGCCCTGCCCCCAAGGTGCACTGAGACAGCAATTGACACTGGACCTGATGGCATGGGCCTGTAATCCCAGTTCTTGGGAGGCTGTAAAAAGTGGGTCTGATCTAGTAGTGAGACCCTGAAGACCCTTCACTATAATACAAAATAAATAAATGAATAGGCGGAGGGTAGGGAAGGGAGCAGAGGAGAAGGGATGATGGAGAGGGGAAGAGAGGAGAGACACAGAGACAGAAATGGAGAGACAGAAATAGAGACAGAGACAGACAGCTGGAGAGATAGAAACAGACAGTGAGATTGAGAGAGGACAGGGGAGAAGGGAAAGAAGAACCAAGTGAAAGGAAGACAGGAAGGGGAAATTGGGAAAGAAAGGCAAGTCAGTCAGCAAGCAACTAAATTCTTTTATGCTGAGCAGAGGAATATATTAGTTTTCTAACTGCTAGAATGAAATACCTGATACCCAGAAATTAAGGGAGGAAATTGTTTATTTGGTTCATGGCTACCATAGTGCCTGGCTCACCTTGTACCTTATAGGTTTCAGTCCAATGAACTAGATCTCAGAGATCCAGTTCCTCAGAAGGCCTTTTTCAAGTAGGGCTTCCAGGGACACTCCTCTCTATTGAAAGACTGATATTTTGTACCCTTGATCCTATAGTGGGTAAGGTCCTGCTAATTTCTGAAATTGTCTCCAAGGCTTCTTTCTCTTTATTTTTGTCTCTCTATTGTGTATTTGCTTTCGTGCTAGAGATTAAATCTGTACTACTAATTATTATCTCATGAAGGGGAAAGGTATATGCCGATGTTGTATAATCACCTTTTCATGCATGTATCTTGCAATATTAACAACTACTTAAAGGTAACAATATACAATGTGCTATCCATTGTTACTCTCCTACAATCTTGTTTTGAAATTTTATAGCATTGTTTTTATTATTTTGCTTTCTTTTATAGTAAAGTAAAAATAAAATAAACCTATGACCTTCACATTGTATTTTTTTTTACTTTTTTTTTCTTTTTTCTAATTTTGAGATAGGAACTCATGACTTTAAGTTGCCTGAAATAGGCTTACATTCACCATTCTGACTCAGCCTCTGAAATGTAATGTTCACTGATAAACAACAACATATCCACCTATCCATCTTCATTTATTTTAGTGGCATTTTTCTCTGCCATAAACATATCATTATTCTGGCACCAAAATTACACGATTGTTTTTGTGCCAAAATTTAATTTTTTTCAAAATTTTCTAGTCTGTTTTTGCCCCCAGTGCTCACTAAAAATCTGACTAAAAGGAGCAAGCAGTGCCCATGCCATAGACTGAATTTTGGGCTGCCTTGAAATTTCCTTTATCAATCAGTTATTCCACTGTCTTTAATTTCAGTCTCTTTAAGGGTTCAGGACATGGGCAAAATGTAGACTTTTTTTTTTTTTGCTAGATTGTATCATACCTGGCCTCTAATTCATTTACCAATGAAGTTCTTTTTACCAAATGAAACCTCCTGACTCTGTCCTTTGCTTTTACATTCCTATTGGGCTTCTGATCTCCTGGTCTCCAGCCAGAACACATCAGACTCACCTATCAGGCTCTGTTTATAACATTCTAGGGCTTCTCTATCCCACATGGTCAAACAAAAACCTGCTGCAAACTTGACAGAATTTTCAGGTCATATTTTAATTTCTAGGAACACAGAAATGTGGGCCTCTAGCAATCTTACACAACTCTTAAAGAGATATGAAACCTTGTTGACACACAGATTTCATGAGTGTCCAAAAGCAGGCAATGTAAGTGGAGAAGAGAAAGTTAAGTAATTATTCTCACAGTTTCTCTTGCAAGCCAGTTCCAAAGGTTGCTAAACCACAAGATCTTCAATCACAGAGAGGAGTTACTTCTCTGGCATCAATCTTGTGCATTAGTCATATCTGGGACCAAATACCAAATACTCACAGCTGAAAGGAAAAAAAAAATGGTTTATTTGATTTGCAAAAGCTTTGCTGCTAGAGATTTCATTCCGTGCTCAGACTATCTAATCCATGAACACCATGGCAGAACTGCATGTTATAAAAATCTGTGTAATTGATAGCAACCAGGAACTAGAGCAGAGAAACAGTGCCAGAGGGAAAAGGGTGAGAGAGCAGAAAAGGACCCAAGTTCATTCCTTCCTGACCCATATACACATATCCTTAGGGGTACTTTATTACTCCCAAATCAATCAAGTTGACAATTAGCTTAACCATCACAAGGAATTGGGCTTTTACAAGAAATGGAGAAAGGATAAATATTTTTAAAGGAGGCCATAAAATAAGATGAACTAGATCATTGAAATGGATTATTTAGAGGTCTCAATCCATATCCACTTGCATTGTAGAAGCAAGTGTCCTTACATTTCACCATACTCTCCCACATACTATTTCAGCAAAATTTTCCATTCTTATAGTTATAGGTAAGCTTGGCTCTGGTTTGTGAATGGTTTGAATGTGTTCCCCAGTGCTTCACAGAAGTTGGATAACTTTTGTGAGCGACTAAAGGGGGTAAAAATTTAATCCAACTATGAGGGTGATGCTTTGGGAGGTGATTACGAGGGTTAAGCTCATGGTAGAGGATCTTTGCTCTCCATAATTGAATCTTGGTGGCTTAAAGAACAGACACTCACTCCCTGTGCCCTGCCATGTGATGTCCTGCATCACTTCAGGACACTGACAGCAGGAGAGCCAACACCAGATGCAACCATGTACTTTGAGCACAATGAGCCAAAATGAATTTCCTTTCTTTATAACTTGCCAGGTCTGTGATTTTGTCTTATTGGCAAAAGAAACCAACTAATATAGGCTCTTTGGAAATTATAAAAATATCTAAGTTTCATATCTGTACTTTCTTGATATAGAAAAGAAAACAGTAGTTATAAAAGCTGAGGATATTCATAAGAACAAAAACCTGCTAGAAACTTGACAGAATTTCCAGGTCACATTTTAATTTCTAGGAACACAGAAATGTGGGCCTCCAGCAATCTTACACAACTCTTAAAGAGATATGAAACCCAGCTGACACACAGATTTCATAATAAGTGCCCAAAAGCAGGCAATGTAAGTGGAAAAGAGAAAGTTAAGTAGCTATTCTCACAAATATTCATGCGTTCAGTGAGCTTTTGATAGTGCTTAGGATGTGCTGTCACAAAATATGGATTTGGGAAAATGGCAGATAAACAAAGTTCTCTGCAGCCATCCCCTGTTCTTTTTCTCCCAAAGTGGGTTATTAGAGAATTTTATAATTTTCTTCTAGGTTGCTCAAAAAGCTTTAATTGCTAGGTGTGCACCCTATAGTAGGAAAACTATATCTTTGAAGATGCAAGAGCGCAGAGAAACTTCAGAACAAATACCCCTTTCTTAATCTCCCCATGTTATTATTGTTACATTGTACTCCTTTGTTTTCAAATCATACTGCTGAATAACTGTCCATAGAAACAGATTTCTCTCTTTTAGTTTTTGCTTTTGAAGGTAGCTGCGTCATGTAAAATATATTAAATAAATGTGTATGCCCTCTCTTGTTGATTTGACTACATGTTGCTCACTCATGAGTCTTTTCATAAGTTGGATACATTTTATGGCTTTTAATTTTGCTTAACACTAATATATTCTAGTCATTACTGTCAAAACAGATGTGGTCCACCCCTTAAAAACATGAAACACAAAGTAAAACACAGATAGGCGCTGCATGATGTTAGAATGTTATAACAGCAAATAAGAGTGTCAACTAAATGTGACTCACGTTACTAGGAATGATTTTTGTAGAAGTTATGTTTAAGATAAAAACTTGAGAGATTAGCAAGAATAATCCAGGCAGCTCAAATAGCATGTGGAATTTCCAGCAATGAGAGTAGTTTGCATGTTCTGATTTGGGAGTGATACAAAGGGCTGAGCATGAGCTAGTGGGCAGAGCACAATCCTGAAGAATTTGAACACCATGTTAAGGCACGTGGTAGCTTGTATCTAGCTGTCCTCCTGAAGCCTCACAGTCATGGGACTTTTTCAGAGGTGGCTGAATCTAGGGAGCGTGATGTTGGGATTCAGGTTGTGCGATTAGTGTATCAGTCTACTGATTGGCTTGGTATCTTTCTGGCTGAGTGCTACACCCAAGCCAGGACAGGCAGCCTCCTGTCAATATAAGAGGCACAAAGGGTCTCGTCTCGGCACACTCATTGCTTTGCTAGCTTCTGAATGTGTCTCCTCTGTGAGAGTTCTCTGCAGTGCCATACTGCCTTAGATCCACATGGTTATGTACTGACACCTTTATAACTGTAAATCCAAATAAACCTGTCCACTTTAAATTTGGATGTCTGGTATTTTGTTTTAGCCATGAGAAAAGTAACTAAGAAAAGGAATTTGTGATTTATCCCAAGATAAAGTGGAGTTACCAAAGAGTTTGAAATGTGCTTCATAGTTAGATGATTAGGAACTATAACCCTGGGTAGAGCGGACAGACAGAGTAAGACTGAGACAGACTGCAGGTACAAAGAGCAGGGGTATTAAGTAGTAATCAGGATTAGAGTAGTGAGTGAAGGAGAGGTATAGTCCATAGAGAGAATCTGAATTATTTCGGGAGTATTTGAAAGCAATAACCACACCATGTGATGATTACTTGAAATTACCCATAGAAATGAAAATAAGTGTCCAGCATGGCACACAAGACTCTGTACCTCCTTGGTAGATATCACAGAAAGAGGAGAGTGCATTGGGAGGAAAGTAATTATTTTACTGAAACACATCGAATTTGATTTTTAAATGGAAAAAAAAATGTGAAGGTTTCTTGAAGATATAAGTTGAGTATCCTTAACCCAAAGTCTAATACAGGAAATGATACAAAACTAAATGTTTTGAGCACTGACGTGGTATTACATATAAAAAATAAATACTTCTGGTCTCAAGCATTTTTTTCTGAAAGATCCTCAACCTCTATTGGATACTAAAGGAAGCTCAAAGTAGATATATTGCAATATATATTTGAGAATTATATCAAATACCTGGTACTTCAAAAATATAGAGAAAATATAGTCATTTGAGGAACAAGTGACAATGAATAGGAAACAGAGTTTTAGTACCACCTAGGAGGAAAACCAGCCCATGAAGAAAAGACTGAAGAAACTCAACCTACAAATCAGTCTAAGATGATTAACCCAAGAAAATAATGACAATAATGTTAAGCCAGGATTCCAACAGTCTAAATGGGATCCATGACATGTATCTTGAATGGTACTCATGGTTTTTTTATGAGTACGACATCACTGACTTTCCTGAAAGAACATCAGTGGCAAGGTGAATTGGAAGATCATCCTGCATGTTGTAGGGAGAGCAAGATGAAAGTGTGAAGATAATAGGAACATCTAAAATGCAGAAGGTGTTCAAGGGCAATGAGGATAGCATGAAGTAGAGAAGTGCGATTTAAATATGCGAGAAATATGATAGGAAGGAGTTGCAAAGGATGAAAGAACAGTTATCAATAGTACAAAGCTTCTATACAGGTAGGGGGGAAAATATCACAAGAACTGGTCCAGTAAATGGAATGTACATTTCATAATATTATTTATAGGAAATGAGGGAGGTGAAAAGAATAGCCCTGCCAAAAGGCTTTTAATTTTTCTTTGGAACAAGAATCAATGATCATCTCCAAAGGCAAAGGATGGCAATGAATAATAGAAAGTAGTGTTTGGTAGGGTCCTTACTCCAAAAGAATGCTGACTTGAAGGAACATCGCTGGAGAGAATAAGCACTGGTTGGTAAAAGATACCATTGCCAGGTAGTGCTGGGTCCACATGGGCATGAAGGAAAAACTATAAATCTGTGAATTATTTTGCTCAATTTATTGTCTCCAATGGCAGTAAGGAGGATATGAGTAGTTACTGAAAATACGTGCTTAAATTAGCATGGGGAGCAGGGACCTATGAGTTGTGATGAAAAAATGTTAATAATTTTGACAAAAAGCTAACTTAAGATACAATTCTATCTCAGCTGTACACAACTCACAAAGGTTTAGCCCTGCAGAAACCATCAGAAGAGGAGGAGGTGCTGGGGGATTCCCTCATGTGACATAGTTTACTCATCTCGAACCAACAGTTGTAAGGGATTTCTTTTTTACTTTTTTTTAGTAATTTTATTGAGTAATGAAGACAGTTTCAAAACTGATTAGTAGGACAGTTTCAATAATTGATACATTGCATATTGTTGTCTTTGTAGTGGTCATTCATAGTACAAGACGCAAACATGATACCCTGTCCAAACACTTAGTATAAACTTTTCTTCTCATTGAATTAAGAGAAAGTAGCTGTATATCTATCCTAACTATTTTGTATAGGGACTTCTTTTTTAGTAGAAAAAAAATGCAATCTTGGACACATTACCTAAATAAATGGTGCTTTGGGGTAAAATTCACTGTACTTGTTTCATAAATGGACAGCAAAGAAATCAAGTTGTATTCCCTTCATCACAGAATCACTTAATTGAATACACTTTCATGGACATTTAAGTGTGTTGCCTATATTGCACTTTTCAACATATAAAAAAACTACAGTTCTGAAAACAAATTTGCATTTTAAAGCATTCATAAGAGACGTGTCAATCATTAATGATGCCAGTTAATACAAAATACACTGAATTTGGCTTTAATTAATAGCTGTCATCATTCTAAATTTATTTGATTATTAAGCGAACAAATACTTTGTGTATTGTTTCTAGGGACACAAAAATGGAAAACTCACTTCCTGCCCTCCAGTGAGTAATAGAGAAGACAAATATAAGCTAACTCCAATAAGGATAGTAATGCTACAAATGAGATATAAGGAAGAGATCCTGACCTGAATGGGATCCAGGAAGGCTTCCACTGTGATTCTAAAGTGATTATACAATTAAACCTATTTTTTTCTAAGCACATAGATATGGACATATTACAAGGCTTAATGAGGATCACATCCTGAGCTCCATAGAGCAGTGAATATTGACAAATCTAGACTGAAACTTCAAATAAGCACAAGACCTATTTCTGTGTATCTCAGACACTATAAATCAGTCACCAGAATTTAACTTGAAGTAGGTGTGCAAAAGCTGAATATCATATTCAATGATGAGAATCTTTTTCTTTTTTAATTATAGTTAGTATCCCGTATTGTTGAGATCATAGCATTGCTGGGAGAGCTGAGGCTCAGAGCAAATCTACTCTTGTGGAACACCACATTCCAGCATTGGAAGGTGCTATACACGTGAACAATGCAAATACCAGAACTAAGAACAGTTAAAAGAGATTTTTTTTCCTGGCAATCTTTATTTGAAAGCTTATGTTCCAAAGCTGTAGTTCAAAAAATGTACTAAACATGCAATTCTTTCCATTGTTATTCAGTGCTGTTAAGCTCATTTATAACCAGTTTATTAAAAAGTACAAGAGAGATATGAAATACGGTGATAGAGCAAATATTATACCGGAAGACGTTTATTAATACAGCATGTTATCAAGATAGTTGAAAATACATTAATTCAGATTCTGTCAAATGTCTAAGCACTAGTAGGAAATTTGACACTTTCTATTACATTTAATTTTCCATGGTAATATATAGTGAAATTTTCAGGCACTATGCATTAGTGAATATACCTCATGGAACTATTTTCAACTAGAATGGCTGGAATTCTCACAGCCAATAGTAGATGCTCTGATTTTTAGAGTACATTGTGTTTTCTTGAAACTAAGTAATCTGGTTCCTTCAAAATTTCATGTTCTCTGATTCTATAATTCAGCATCTAACACTAATAAAACTGTGCAGTTACATAAATTTATACAAAAATAAACTCAAGTCTTCCACTTTCAGAGTTCCTGATTATAGGTCACAGCTTTCCTAAGGACCTTTACAATAATGATTTCTTATTAGATATAATTAACATACAATAAATGACAGTTATAAAGTATTGTATTTTTATAATTTTTGACTTATGCAAGTAAACCTGTGAAACCATCTGCCAAAATCAAGGTAATCCAGATACTCAGACCCATCAAAGATTTCCTTCACTGTTTCATCCTTTCTATTCTCTTCATCCCAGGCAAATATTGACACTTGTACCTGCCATCATAGATGGTTTTACATTTTCAAATATCATCCACAGAAATGCATACAATATATACAATCTGATGTATGGATTCCTTCATTCAGCATAATTATGACATTCACATGCTATTTGTGTGTATCAATGACTCACTTCTTTTTATTGATAAGTGGTTTCATTTGAAGTACCTACAGTTTAACTGTTAAACTATTGATGGGAGTTTGGATCTTTACAAGATTTTTGACTCTTACAAATGTATATGCCATGAATATTCATACACAAGTCTTTGTATAGATGCAAGCTTTCCTTCTTTTGCATAAACACTTAGCAGTGGAAAGTTTGGATCATATGTTAGGTCTATATTTAGCTTTTTAAAGAAACTGCCATACTTTTCCAAATTTTTATCATTTAAAATTCTCATCAGCGTTCTTTTGATTAGTGTTAGCATAGTATATATTTGTTCATTTTAAGTAGGATTCATATAGATAGCACAGAATTGAGTCTTTACTTCCCTCAACCTGAGAATCTCCCCTATTCACTAAGGGATTTTTAAATAATTTACTTTCAATGTGGTTATTGATTGGCTGTGCTTAAATCTATCATCCTGTTTTATATCTAGACCACTCATTGTTTACTTTTCTCTTTCTCTTCATTCCTGGATCAATGCAGTACTTTTCTGATTGTACTTTTACTCATTGCTCACTTGTGAGCAGTAACTCATTTAGAGTTTGTGTGAGCACATTTGTGTGATAGAAATTGCTTTGTTTCATAGTATAAACTTTTAATCACACTCTGCTTCTAATTAATACTACAAACACTTACATACAGTTTAAGAAACTGACAATAACGAATTTGCATTTTTGGTCTTATAACTGTTGCACTATTTTTTGATACATTTTATTTCTAAATATTCTATGAGCCTCAGGCTATTTAGCCATTTCTTTTTGTTATCATTTGTCTTTTGAAAAGACTTTAATAATAACAGTAGCAATCGTTTTATTAACTGACTCATATAACATTAGTGATACTCCATATTTGCTTTGTGTAAATATATATTTCTCTCAGGCATTGTTTGCCTTCTTCAATCTGAAGGGCTTTCATCATTTCTTATAACTTAAGCCTACAGGTTATTAATATTTTCATTATTTATTTATCTAGAAATTTTTATTCATGTTTCATCTGAAAGATATTTTCTGTTTTCAGTTTTTATTTCTTTTAGTATATTACTGACTTTTCATTTGTATTGTTTCCAGCAAGAAATCTGTTGTCATTTCCACAATTCTTCTTCTGCATCTAAATGTCCTCTTCTTCAATTCTTTGAAGACTTTTCTGTCAAAATTTTAAGGAATTTCTTTATGAAATTCTTTGGTGGAAATTTCTCTCAACATCTTACATTTGTGTTTACATTTTTCTTAAATATTTGAAATGCTTATTTCACACCATCGTTGGCTTCCTTAGATTTTTCTGTTGCAGTTTTAGAACTACTATTAAGATTAACTTGTATTGTTTAATCTCAGATACCTCATTCTTAACTTCTATAGGTTTGTATCTTTCTTTTATATCATCCTACCCTGCATTTACTATGTTGATTCCTTTTTCTATCTTTCTGAACATCTGAAATATCATTGTAAGAACTGTTTTAATATAATTTTGAATATAATACAATAAGATGCTTTTCATTATGAGTCACATGTTCTTGCCTCTTTGTGTGCTTGTTAAGTCTTACTGGATAGCAAACACTGAATTTTACCTTGTTGAGTACAAAATATTTTGTATTGCTATAAATAATCTTGGGTGCTAAACTGTTGGAATCACTATAAATAGTCTTAAATCTTGTACAGATTGCATTAATTGGAACAAACTTAATTTTCCTGAGAATTGATTTTGTAGGAAAAATTAAAGCAGCCTTCAGTCTAGAAAATTTTTGTCTTACCACGTTGCACACGTGACTTTCCATTAGTTATAAGATTGTCTTTGTCCTGGATGAGTTCCGGTGATTTTTCCCTTTCTCCTTCCAGGATTTTCTCTCATCAGTTTTGAATAGTTTCCTCCCATGCACACCATAATCAGTATCCAATTTGAAATTCAGATTCTCAGTCTCCAAGAAGCTTTCTCCTCCACCCCTTCTGTTTCCTTCCATTTCATATTCAACCCTTCTTTCTCTGCCTTCCCCTGCGGTCTATTCTATAGACCATACTTCTTTGGTCTTTGCATGGACTAAGTTTTGTGCCTCAACTGAAGAATATTACTACATTTCCTATGGTTTCCTTCCATGAATTATGTCTGGAATTCTCCAGACAACATCAGCAGTCATTATTCCTCCTCCCACCACAGGAAAAGAACTGCTACTTGACCTACTCGCAGGATGTCTAGGTCTGAAAAGCATATCTCTTATACTTTCTGAGATTTTAAATTGCACCAAGAAATAAGTTAGAATTCAGCTCATGTTATCACATCCTAAACAGAAACAACTTTGCTCATACCTTTATGGTTAATTGATTAACTCCTTTTTTGTAAATTTTGGAATTTATGTTAATATATGATGACTGTCTAATTCCTTCCTCTCTTACTAGACTCCACTGGGATCCTCAATTTCAAGTCAAATTTTCCATTTGCAGTCTTGTGCCACCCTGGCTGTCTTCACATGGATGTTTCTTCTCCAGTCTAGTTTCTAGTATATAACTGGCATTATCCTCTAGAGTTCTAGCTTCAGATGTCTTTTCTTCTACCCTATGGATGCCTTATCCCTTTATTACTGTGTTTTCACTGCCATAACACAATACCATAAGCTGAGTGGCACAAATGACAGAAATTTATATCATCACAGTTTTGAAGTCCAGAAACCCAGGAGAAAAGGGGATTGGTTTCTGTCGGGGACTCTTCCTGACCTGAAGATGACCTCATTCTCACTGTGCTCTTGCATGGCTTTTTCCCTTTGTTCATGCATTATTGGCTTCACTTTCTCTTCTTATGAGAACAATAGCCCTATTCTATTATAATCTTACCTTTGGATATTATTGAAACATATGTGCCTCCTTAGAGATCCTGTTTCCAAACATAATCGTATTGCTATTAGGCCTTTAATGGATACATTTTGGAAAGACATAATTCAGCTCATCATACTGACATATTTCCACTTTTCTCATTGCTTCGACTGCTGACTACTTAAAAATCTGTATCTTTATTCTAATGTTTCTCCCAAGATACAGACTACATTGGTAAACTCCTATTGGATCTCTCCATTTCAAAATTGTGTTAATACTTTATGAATATGTTTAAAAGTAAACATAATTAATCATTATCTAATGTTTCCACAGCAAGTTTCTTATTTTCTTAATATTTTTTTCAATCTTGGATTCCATCTGTCTACTGAAATTTGGGGAAGACATTTTTGACCATTATGGCTGTCACTCACTTACTGCATATAACTGTTTATCTTCTCTTGATCAGTCTATTTCCTTAACTTCTTCTGAATTTGTTCTTCCACTTTATGTCCACTGTTACCACCTTAGTTCACAAATTTATACTTTCTGACTATATTGAACTATGTTCTGTACATCTTGTCCTAACTATAATATTCTTTCATAATAATAGCTTTCAAAGAAGAACCTGTATTATTTGCAAATTAACACTCTTTAAAGATTTCTGACTATATTTGTCTTTGTGATAAATATGAACTCCTTAAACTGACCTGTAAACTCCTTTATTATCTATTATAATGCCCCCATAAATCTATATACTTCCCATCAGTCTGAACTTTTCAATTACCTCATATTATGTAGAGAATTATTTATAATCAATATGAGCAGCTGGCTATAGCAAGTATCCTGGACTTTGTGTTACTTTCTCTAGAATGTTCTCCTGGCTAATATTTTTTTTCTCTCAATACTCAGCACAACTATTGTCTCCTGATAGATACTGAACTGGACTACATTGTCCATTCCAAGCTCTGCTATGTACTTCCATGGAATTCTGTGTTCTACTTTATCATATTTCTAATCATATTTATCCCTTTACTTTGTCCTCTATTAGACATAATGTTCTGGGAAAACCTATAGGACTCAAAGTCATTTCACACAGTATCAAGACATCTAGCAACATGTACAGTACACTTCCAAAGAAAGAAGTATATTTTGCATGTAATTCAACAGATAGATAATTTATCTTCCTGTAGTAGAAAAACAGTGGTTGCAGAAAAAATTCTCATTGAAGCAATACTATTGAAGTTTTAATCATTCAGAGATAATATACAACTCGGTCTCAGGCAAGATATGTTTTAAAACTTTTACTTGAAACTAACTGAGAGAATTATTGAAGTATAGATGACAAGATATCCAAGCTTATGCAGTGCAGTTTGTCACAGTAATCAAGCATTTTTTAGCTTGTTCATTCAGGTTCCATTTCTAACTCGGCCAGCTCATTACTTGAATGCCAATCCTTAAGAGATGCTAGTTGTTGTAAAGCATCAGCCCCCCTTAAAATCATAATTCAAAATTAGGATTTCATTGTTATTTAATCTCAACTTAGTGCTAATTTTCCTACCTCTTCTCTCAAGTAATTCTTCCTCCCCAAAAGCTATTCAGATACTTCCCTTACTCAGCAGCTTCTTTTCTCCTGTTGCTCAGATTTCTAGGTATCCATAACCAACTTGGGCACTTCATTAGCCATCTCTCTGTTCTTCTCTCTAGGATCTGTACACACTTTGAATTCTTTCCTCAACTGACATGTGCTTTTCATGTTATCTGCCAATTCTAAGTGCAGACTTTCTACACTCCAGGTAAAAATCAATAGTACCTCATAAATTCCAAGGCATAGCAGTGCTACACAGATCAGAACACTGATTCCGAAATCTAAAGAATTTTGTGAATAGTGCTGTCTGGGAAAACTCAATTTCTATGCATATTTTCTTTTTTTTTTTTTTTTTTTTTTTTTGTCTTTTTGAGACAGGGTCTCACTATGCAGTTCAGGCTGGCTTTAAGCTCACTTTGTAGCTCAGGCTGGTCTCGAACTCACAACAATCCTCCTGCCTCAGCCTCCCAAGTGCTGAGATTACAGGCATGCGCCACCACGCCCGGCTCTATGCATATTTTCAAGAACAACTTTTTCAGTGCACCCTGGTTTGTCTGTCTGTGTGAATCACAATGAAAGTCATCACCAACATCAATTGTGCCAAAGTTCTTTCCAAGTCTTATAACTATGACTCCAGCAGATTCATTCTGACAATTCAGAATGACTTAGAGGTGTATGTTTGCTGAGAGATCACTCATGACTCACCTCTTTCCTCAATCTTTAGATGCTGAAGCCTTGAAGAACTTTTCTAACAATAGTAATTAGGAAAATACCCATTATTAAGGTTTTTCCTAGCCTCTAAGATTAAGTCCGATCTCTTATTTCAAAAGAAGTTGTCTATACTATTTCTGTGATCTGAACCCTGAACCCCAAAAGCTTTTCTGATGTTTCAATTATATACTATAATTCTGTCATGATTTTTTCCTGCATTAGCTTGACTGGCACATGGTGTATCAAGACATTTGTTTAAATGCTCATCCTGGGTGCACATATAATGGTATTTGTAAATGAGACAAGCATCTGACTCTATAGATGAAGTATACCACAGAGTTCTCTAATCCTTTGGGCTCTGTGAAATCCATTCAATAAATCAAAATGACAACAAAAACATTATGCCATTCTTTGTGATTGGATGAAGGGAAACATTGGTCCTCTCTTTTACCCTGGGATTTACATATTTAGTCTGCCAATTTCAGGTCTTTGGACCTGGGCTGGAATTTATGGCAATGTCATTCTCATTCTCAGTTCTTGAAACCTACATTAGAACAGCACACTACCTTTCCTGGGTCTGTACCTTGAAAGCTAAAGGTCTTGCAATTTATTAGCCTCCATACTCATGTCAGTTAATTTCCCACAGTAAATCTTTCTCTCAATAAATAGATGATAGATGGCAGATGGATATATATATATATATATATATATATATATATATGACACATAGGTATAAATTTGTATTCATATATGTGGATATGTTACACAAATTTGTATACACATACACACAAAACACACTAACAGACATGTACATACATATATACACTCTCACACTCACCATCTTCTATGAATTCAGTTCCCCTGGGGAGTCCTGACTAGTAAAATTGTTTCAGACCATTCTGTTACTCGAGTCTTCTTGGCAAACAGATATACAAACTATTGCACACTGGTGCCATAATCGCTCTTGCCCATCTCCTCCCACTACCCTGGGACTGAGTCCCCATGTTCATTAGCCATCTGCAGTTGGAATTCTCTGGTGCCAAGTTCCTACCAATATGTTCCTAGTGCCAAGTCCTACCAATATATCATCCTTACTATGTTTCTCTGGTTCTCCTCACACAGCTTCTTGAGAGACCACTCATGACTCACCCTATTCCTTCATCTTTGGACATTGAAGTCCTCTCATTACACTGAATTCTCATTCAAACCTAGAAATATTTCTATTTTGCTAAGATCAAAATCTGAATTTCTTCCTTCTGGTCTGTAATTAGTATAAAGTGTAATTTAAGACCAGTCAAATCCAAATCCTCAAGAAGTAGATAATTTTTTTTTGTCTTGTTTCATTTTTCTGGTGGAACTGGGGCTTGAACTTGCACCTGCCAGGCAAGCGCTTATTCTACTGAGCTATCTCCCTGGTCTGTTAATGTATTTTATAAAATGATAATTCACACTTTTTAAATGAGTGGCTGTTCAATGAAAGTAAAAGATATTCTTATAATTTGGTTCTTGAGAATACAATGCAAGGAATAATAACCTGAGTACAGTCCACAATTCCAAAAACTAATATAATTTTGAGCTTTTCAATTTAAAAATAGATTTAAACCTTCATATTTAATTCCTTATAATATAGCACTAATTATTTAGGACTTTCTTATTTTGTAATAACAAACAATACCAAATAATGAAAAGGCCTTAGAAAGGGGAGTTTGTAATCAATAATGGAATATAATTACAATAATTTAATTTCAAAACAAGCATACGTTTAGATGATTGTTTGTGTGTACATACTTAACGCTAGTATAACATAATGCCTTTGACATGGTATTTCTCTATATTTAATCTATATACATTTTCTGAGGTAACAATGAGTTTGCATTGATATGACATGCTAAGGTCTAAAACAGAAATGTATTATAAACAATAGAAACAATATAAAAAGTAAATTTCACTGAATGTTTTGTTATAATACATACGACAAAATATAATATGTAGAGATGATATTAAAACGATGTTCTCATTGATTTCAATACTGCCTTTTAAGATGTGAGACTCGAGCCTGCCATCCCACTTGGGGAATCCCAGTTCTGTGAATCTGGAACTGATCCTTTATCTTCCTCCCCTGCTTGCCGACCCCGCACCCCCTCCCCAAGCCCAGCCTCCCACTCTGGAGTCTGGGACAGAGTCTTTGGCTTGTCCCCTGCCTACCGGCTCCATCCCCTAAGACCTCTGACCCTCCCTAGACACACCGGTTTGGTTATAGCTGCACCAAAGCTTTACACCAAAGTCAGAGGTCAGTGATATTCAAAATGACAAAGGAGAAGAATCCAATCTCAGACCTCAAGTACACCAATAAATGCAGAGGACACTCAGTCAGCTAAAATGAATGAATTAACAGAGACAGAAGCACAGAAAAAACAGCAGAAAGTTAGAGAGGAACTCAGACCAGAATTAACACCTGAAATGAAAAAAGAAATACTTGAATACATAGCATCTGAAATAAAGAATCAAATCCAGAAACATATGGGGGAAACCCAATGCTCACCAGGAAAACGTGCAAAAAACACTATTCTAGCTGAAACGTATGAATTAACAGCACCAGAAGCAAACATACAACAGCACAAAGGTCATGAGGAACTCAAAGTGGAAGTAATTACTGAAATCAAAAAAGAATTCTTTGAAATCATATCATCTGAAATACAGAAACAAATTCGGAAATATACAGAGGAAACCCAAAGATGAAGAAACACTGCAGAAAAAGAATTAATAGGTACCTCCAAGGAAGAAATGGATAAAAAAAAAAAAAAAAAAAAAAAAAAAAAAAAAAAAAAAAAAAAAAGAAGAAAAAAAAAAAAAAAAAAAAAAAAAAAAAAAAAAAAAAAAAAAAAAAAAAAAAAAAAAAAAAAAAAAGCAGAGGAGATCAGAAATGTGGCAGATTCCTGGAATGAGCAATACAAAAGGAAATAGAACACATGAACCAAAGTTAAAGAGATATAGAAGAACTAAAAATATAAATCACAAGTCTACAAAACTTTTTGAGTAAAAGCAAAGATAGAGTTTCAGATCTTGAGGACACTGGTGCAGCTAGTGAAAAGGTGAGAAAGGATCTGTTAAAAACAATGAGAATGCAGGAAAAAATAATCCATCACCTGCAAGATGATACCAGGATGAACAATGTGAGATTAATTGGCATAAATGAGAATGGAAGAGTCAATACAAATGATATAAAAAGAATATGGGCAGAAGTATGGCAGAAAACTTCCCAAATATGAGGAAACAATCCAACATTCAGATAACCGAAGCATACAGAACACTAAATAACTTCAACCCAAGTAAAAACACACCGAGACATTTAATGGTCAAGATCCCAGAAATCCAACACAAGAATAATACTGAACACTGCAAGAGAGAGGAAGCAGATCACACTCAAATGAAAACCCATCAGAATTACAGCTGACTTCTCTGCACAAACCCATGAAGGAAAGGAGAGCATGGAAAAGAATTCCTCAAGTCCTGGAAGAAAACAAATTCCAGCCCAGATTATTATAGCCTGAAAAACTCTCTCTCGAGTTTGATGGAGAAGTGAAGCACTTCCATGACAAAGAGCAACTAAAAAATTTTATGATGACAAAGCCACCCCTACACAGGATACTGAAGGATGTTCTAGACAGAGACCATAATGACCAGAACTCAACGAAAGAGAATAGAAGGAACACACTAAACAGGACAGACAATTAAACACGGGATAAAAAGGAGTAAACAACAGTAGGTAAATATCATGGTAATCATAAGTAAACATATTTCAATTATAGCCATCAATGTAAATGGACTCAATTAACCAAATAAGAGAAATGGGCTGGCACAGTGGATTAGGAAACAAAATCCAACAATATGCTGCTTAATGCAAAAGGACATTCATAGGCTCAGAGTCAAAGGATGGAAAACAATATTACATGCCCCAGCACCTCAGAAAAAAGCAGGAGTAGGAATTCTGTTCTCAGACAGTCTCAACTTCAAACCAAGTATGATCAAACGACATAAAGAAAGCCGCTATATATTGGTCAGGGGAAAAATTCAAGAGCAAGAGTTAACACTCATAAATATCTATGCACCAAACACAGGAGCACTCAGTTATGTAAGACACATCTTGATGGACATGAAAAACCTAATATCTAAAACCACAGTCTTAACAGGAAACCTTAACACTCCCTTATCTCAAAAAGATAGGTCAACCAGACAAAACATTGGCAGAGAAGTAGCAGAACTGAACTAGAGCTTGGATCAAATGAACCTTGTGGAAATATACAGAGTGTTCCACCAAACCACAGCTGAATACATGTTTTTCAGCCGCAAATGGGTCGTTTTCCAAAATGGACCACATACTAGGCCAGAGGTCATGCATAAGTATATGCAAGAAAATAGAAATTATCCCACGCATATTATCTAACCACAGTGCAATGAAACTGGAACTAAATTAGAAAAGAAACCAAAAAACCCCGCTAAATTCAAGGACATTAACCAACACCCTATTCAGCAATCAAAGGGTCACAGAAGAAATTAAAAAAAAAATTCAACAATATCTACAATTCAATGAAAATTCAATTATAACTTACCAGAATTTATGGGACGCAATGAAAGCAGTTTTTTGAGGGAAAATCATAGCTCTGAACTCACACATTAGGAAAACAGAATGGGAACAAATAAACACCCTAATGTTGCACCTCTGACATCTAGAAAAAAAGAGCAAATGAAATGCAGAGCACAAAGACAGGAAGAAATCATAAGGATTAGACCAGAAATTAACTGAAATTGAGATGAGGAAAACAGGTCAAAGAATCCATAAATAAAAAAGCTGGTTCTTTGAAAGACTAAATAAACTTTATAAGCCTCTAACCTACCTCATCAAAAAGTGAACAGAAAAAATGCAAATATGTACAATGAGGAACAAAAAGGGTGAAATTACCACAAACCAGGGGAACTTCAGATTATCAAGAGTTACTTCAAGAATCTCTATGCTCACAAAATAGAAGACACAGAAGAAATGGACAGATTCCTAGAAAGGTACAAATTGCCAAAACTGAACCAAGAAGATATAACAACTCTTAATAGGCCAATAACAACCAGTGTAATATGAAATGTAATTAAAAGCCTACCGACAAAGAAAAGTCCAGGTCCTGATGGATTTACAGCTGAATTCTACAAGAAATTTATAGAAGATATAATCCCCACACTCCTCAAACTCTTCAATGAAATTGAAAAGGAATCAGCCCTCCTTTTCAAAATCATTTCAAGAAGCAGGTATTATACTGAATCCAAAACCAGGGAAAGACACAACTAAAAAGGAGAACTACAGGGGCCTGGGGAGATGGCTCAGTGGAATAAGCACTTCCATGGCAAGTGCAAGGGCCTGAGTTCAATCCCAAGTTCCACCAAAAAAGAAAAAAAAAAAAAAAGAGGAGAACTACAGGCCAATCTCCCTCATGAACATAGACGCAAAAATACTCAATAAAA
>PVKA01004233.1:7099-70352 GCA_004027165.1 Ctenomys sociabilis
AAAAAAAAAAAAAAAAAAAAAAAAAAAAAAAAAAAAGTAAAAATAGATCAAAGATGGAAATATTAAAACAAAAACACTAAATCTACTGGAAGAGAAAATAGAAGTTTTGAAAATGTGTGTATATGGAGAGACTTCATGAACAAGACTCAGACTACCTAGGAAATAAAGCAATCACCAACAAAGTAAAAAACACCCCATAAAGTGAGAAAAAGATTAACTAACTGTCCATCAAACAAAAGACTTATATTTAGAACATATAAATAATTGGGGGAAAAAAAACAGGCCTCCCAAAACTCAAAGACCCATTCCCAAAATGGGCATATGAGATAAATAAAAATGTCTCAGATGAAAAAATACAAATACATGCAGGCCAATGAATATATTTGGGTTTTTTTTTTTGTTTGTTTGTTTGTTTTTCAGTAGCATGGATTGAACTCAGGACCCTGTGCTTGCCAAGCAAGCACTTATTCTACTGAGCTATCTCCCTGGCCCTCAAATGACTATATTTACTCTTTTTTATTATTTTTGTATTTGCTTGTTTTTCTCTTTTTATGATCTACAAGGTCTCACTACATAGATCGGCCTCTTAGTGATTCTGCTGTTTTCAGCCTCCCAAGTGCCAAGGTTGCAAGCATGCACCACCATGCCCAGTCTCAATCACTGTCTCAGCACACCCTAAGAGTTGAGGCTAGCCCACTGGAGATTGAACCCCAGCCCCTGGCCTCTGCCTAAGCAGTTGCTTTAGTCCACTGAGCTATCTTGCTGGCCATAAATGAGTGTATTTCAAAAATGTTCAACATCATTGGTCTTTCAAGAGATGCAAATCAAATCCACATTGAGATTCCATCTCACCCCAGAAAGAATGGCTGTCATTAAGAAATCAATGAATGACCATTGCTAGAGGGACTTTGGGGGGGAAAATGAACACTTGTCCTCTGTTGGTGGGAGTATAGACTGCTACAACCACTGTGGAATTGAGTGTGGAGATTCCTCAAAAACCTAGGACTAGAGCGCTCATTTGATAGAGCTATTCACCTTCTGGGTATCTTCAAAGAAAGATTAAAAACATACTACAGTAAGATGTGCACACCCACATTTATAGCAGCACAATGTGGAGTAGCTACATGGTGGAAACAACCCAAATGTTCATAAATTGAGGAATGGATAAAAAAAGTTTTTTTTTTAAATATATATAATGGAACACTAATGATATGCATTCTTGACATAGTCTTAAACTGCATTCAAAGAACTGAAGAGCTTATAGGGAGAGCAGACTCAAAACTGTAAAATACAATGATCAAAATGTCAACAAAACTGATAAATGTAATCGAAATCCTATCACATCAGATCTTTATTGCTATTTGCAGCAAAAAGCCCTGCAGTTTGCTCTCGTGCCCTGTATTTCTTCCGTCAAAGTGTAGTTTCTTCAAGAAACAAGCTTTCAATTAGAGACCACTTTCATTAAAATTAAAAATGTAACCAAAATGAAGCTTTCCATATTATTTCTTTTCCCTTGAAACACTTGAAACACTGAATGCCAATGAGTTTCTCCTGGATACCTGCAGCTTTCCTAGAAGTTTGGCACAAAAGAGACAAGCAGAACTCTTCAAGCCTCTAACTCACTTCTTCCTGAACAAAGGAGGCATTTTCTAATATTATCTCTTCAACTGAAAAAAAAAAAATTGGTTTCCTTTTTATCACTCCAAAATATTAACATATTGGGGGAAATTACATATAAACCCCAACAAATTCTCATATGATCACCTGCATTTTATTTTATCGACCATGCACAAAAGAATTATCACCAAATGAACATTCCTAAAACATTATGTAGGACTAATGAGTTTGAGAATTCCAGAAATAGTATTTTCTTTTTCATCTAAAAGGATTTAACAACTTTAAAAAGCTATTTGTCATAATAGCAAAGTCAAACAACATCTTGCATACAAAAGCTTCATTTGACTGCTACTTAATATTCTGAAACTTCCAAAATAGTTAACAAATGCATGTGGTGAGAAACAGACTTTTAGAAGTATCGATCTTTCAAAGAGCTTAAAAATAGCTGTGAGGGGGCTTGCGGGTTAGCTCAGTCGCTTACAGTACCTGCTCTCAGTCAGATGCAGGGGACCATAGTTTGTTCCCCAGCTCCACATGCCACACTTGACCCCCCTTAACACATCCTGAACCAGTGGGAAAAAAATCCTTCTCTCTTTGAATGTGAGCTCCTTCTTCTCTCTAGCAGCTTTCAGTATATTATTTTTGTGTTGGATTCTCACAGAGAGCAAACTGGTCAAGCATTGGCCGTGACTCATCCACATGGATGACACAGACAAAGGATCTACAGAATAAGGTACAGGACTACAAGAAAAACCCTGAGGGGACTTCACTGACCTCATAAGAAACATGAAGTGCATGTGTTGGTATATAGGTCTTGCTCTATCTAGGTCTTAACCATCCAGCAGAAAAGTATAAAAATGAAGTATACATCACAGGGCCATAATAACAAGTTGAGCTGTAAATGGCTATGGCTAACAACTTCTTCAGATGACTCACTATTGTTGTGGAATGCTGGACTGTGTTGGATTGTGTTGTCGAGTTCAAGCACCTAAGTTAGTTGAATGACAATGGAGTACCCATCTTTGACAGGTGTAGACAAAGGAAGGGTTATAGAAAGGAAGAATCATGATGTGTGTGTATGGGCAGTACAGTTGGGATAGATAACACCATGCTTCTACATAATTCTATGAGAAGAAAGATTTGCACTAATAGTGATTAGACAGGATATTATGTCGGCTTCTAGTACTATGGACACCCACTAGGAAAATAACAAGGTAGAAAGTATTAATTATTGAATCTTTGATGTACTTCAGATATAAAAAATAAGATGCAAACAGCTACACTCTCTTAATTTGCTGATAAGAGACATACGATATAATAATGTCTATAAGTATAATATCTTGTATTATATGATACCAAAACATTATGAAAACAGTTTGCAATGTATTAATTTATCAAATCCATCTTGTCAAGGTATCTTAAAAAAAAAGATCCTTCTCAAGGGGAGGCTTGCGGTTTGGCTCAACTGTTTAAAGCGCCTGCTTGTGCAGAGTCAGGCAGGCGCAGGGGACTGTGATTCAACCCCCAGCTCCACAAGTGGCACCAGACCTGCCATTACGGCAAGCTGAGCTAAACAAAGCAAAACAAAACACCAATAGCTGTGCCACTGCAAAAAAGATACATATGAAAAGGGTTCAATGTATTGTAGAACTCTGCTCTTAGAGGGCAAGGGTGGGCCTGTTTCCAGCCAAATGAAGCCAGGGCTCTGAGTGTGCACAGCATCACACCTGCATCTCAGAGTGCTACAGGATACTGGCAAGAATGCGCGTTCAGTTCAGAGCGTGGAGTCGGCAGCCCTGGAATGGGTGCTCCATTGGCAGGACTTCCCACTCATGAGCTCAGCCTGCCCCCAGTGTGGGGAGGGTCCATGTAGAAAGCAGGCCATTGCTTCTCAAAGGCTCTGCCAGATTTTGTCTCACAGGCCAGGAAGTAATTTTAAAAACTAACCACCAGGTTAGTTTTGTATACTTTTAAAATAAATGTATTTTTTAAAATACACTGAAGCTTTTTCATATGTGCCATCCTTGCAATACTGCAGCCATTTTTAAGCTATTGGAAAGATCGATATTCCTAAACAGTCTGTTTCTTGCCACATGTATTTGATAAGTATTTTGTGGGTTTCAGGAATTAAGAGTGATAGCTGCAACATGAAATATTACTGTTGAAATTATAATCTGCCAGTGTTTAAAAAAAATCGTAAGCATGTGGATAATTATTAAAGTTAAGTAATAGGAATATAGCTTATGTGTATGTATCTTAAAGTATTCTTATTTTCATAAGTTTCTTTAGGTAGAAGAAGAAAGACACAATAAATAATAACAAGCCTATGTTACTCAGCAAAGTGAATATTACAGTTACAAATATGAAAAAATAAGACTTCCTGGTTATACATTGAATTCACTAAATTTTTCTGATTTATTCATTTATTGCCAAGTAAAATCAAGTTTAAAGAAAGTACATGCTTTTGCTTAAAGAATTTCCTTAAACTAAACTGTCATACATAATCTGAGTATTTTCTCAAATACATGCCAATACAAAGCATTTTAACTGTGGTTAATAAAAAGAGTCTAACAACCATGCAAGCGAAACGTAGTTATCAAAACAAAGTCTGAAACTCTTTATTATAAACATTCATCTTTTAAAGCACTTGGATTTTTTTTTAATTTAGTAAATTCAGTAAAGCTTTATTCAAGCAATGTAGCTTTAGAAATGAGTATCATTAATTCTTAGTTACTAGGCAAAGAGAGAAAGGCAAAAATTTATGCTCATCTCTGCTTCTGGTTCATTTCATCCTTAGGCAGACCTCTAGGCATTCTGCACCAACAATTCCGTTAATGAAGCCCATCGTCGTGAATGGATTATTATATAATGGTCATTTAAAAAACATTTGGAACAAGTTAGAAAGTGCCCTGGTTTTCATGGTTTTTAAAGCAAATCTAGCGCCCTCTTTCTTATGAAAACGACATGCACGTACTTGAGAGTTGCACCAGCCTCTAACGCACAGATTTCTAGAATCAGACAGATTGTTGTAGTAACGATTCATAAGTAAATCTTTAACAACAGAAAAACTAAATTTCTTTACCTAAATTCTAAATGGATAGATCAAAGCAGCTGCCTAATTTTGCTGAGTGGAAATCCATATGCAAAGCAAAAATCGTGTGATTTCTCTATTGAAAGGTCAGACTGGTTGAAGCTCATACACAAACAAGAAAGCGGGCGCTAACAGACTAGAGTGGCAGTGATACGGCAGGCACACAATTTGAGACAGAGGGCACCAACATTAACTGAAAAGTACTGCGTCACCTACATTTTTATTTTTACATTTATCTCTGCAGAAGAATAAATGAAGCTATCACATGATTTCTGGGGGCCAGGGAGATGGCTCAGTAGAATAAGCGCTTCCCTGGCAAGTGTAAGAGTCTAAGTTCAATACCCGGTTCCGCAAAAAACAAAAACAAAAAACCATGATTTCTGGGCAGAGTATTTATTTAAAATTAATTTATTGGGCTGGCCAAATAGCTTAGCAGATTAAAGTGCCTGCAAGCAGGTGCAGGGGCCGGGGGTTCGATCCCCGGGCTTGCTGTGCTAGCCCTGTCCCCGGGATGCGCTGAGAAGGCTATTGAGACTGCGTTATGGTAGCACGCGCCTGTAATCCCAGCTCTTGGGAGGCTGTAAACAGGCGGATCACTACGAGTCGAGTCTGATCTAGTAGTGAGACCCTGAACACCCAGTAGATCCTTCCCTAAAATACAAAATAAATTAATTAATTGAAATTAATTCATTTAATGTTCTTAAATATTTACTTTGTGCCAAGCACTGGGACAAGGACCATGGGCTATACCTCCCAAACTGACTGCTGCTGTGAGTAGCTTTTTATCATAGTTTATTTATTTATTTGTTTGTTTAATGAATACAGGGTCTTACTACCATCTTAGAATCACAGTGATCCTCCTGTCTCAGCCTCCCCAGAACTGGGATTATAGGTATGTGCCACTACACTCAGTTTTAGGGCCAACTCTGTACACCCAGGGTTCCAGGGCCAGGATGGCATGCGATAGCAGGGATCCAACCCAGGACCTTGAGCTTGCCAGGCACGCACTTATGCCACTGAGCTATCTCCCCATCCCTATTATCCACATTTTAAAGGCCTACTGATGTCACTTCTACCTCTACAGTTCATTTTCTGCCTGAGAAAGTGTGAGGGTATGTGGAAATCAGAGAACTGGAGATTTTCCTCCCTTTAAAGTTGCTCCTTTTAAATGTCCTCTAGCTTGTTAAATGCGACACACAAGCTTACAGCCGTGCTGCAGCTCACCCCTGCCTTTCTTACAGCAATCCCGTCTGATGTCACCAACAGGATTTTAACTCCAGCGGTGAAACAAGCAGCAGGAGAAAATGAACTCTTAATTGAAAACAAATTTTGCCTTAAACACAGGCAGTCAAAGCTTTTTAAACAAAAAAGAAAGTGCAAAATTCATTCATTTGACAAAGTTGTTCTGAAGGAAAAATGATGAGGATCGGCTTGGGGAATATTTCGCTGCATCAGGCATGAATTGGAAGATTTACTTAGGTACAACAGACATGTTAAGCAGGTTATGCCCAGCTCTGGATCGTATGCTGCAAGACAATAACTGACGAAGACACTCTGTAATATTCAGTTTTAGAAGCCACACTGCAATACACGATTATTTTCATTTCGGTCTTACATGGATGAGAATTTGCCAAAAGCCCAGGTGCAGAAGGCGGGCTTTCTAGACTGAGACAATAGAGAACGGTGAAGGCACAGGGCCCACTAGAGGCAAGGGCCTCTTGAAAGGCTGTGCCCTTAAAGGGGCTGTGCAGACCCTGGCCCTTGCTGGCTCCCTGCTTCCCAGCTGCCAGGAAGTACAGAGAGCTTCTCTGTGACATTTCCTCCTGTAATTTACAATATCGCCATTGAGAAGCACAGCCAAGAGATCATGGGCTGCATTTTCTGCTACTGTGGGCCAAAATACACATTTACGCCTTTCAAGTTGATTAGCTTAGGTATTTTGTTACAGTAATGGCAAGCTAACTGACACCCAGATGGAGCGACTGAATCCAGTATCCCAACACGCATGAGTGATTGATTTTTTTTTCAATAATAAATGATAGACTTCGACCTCATATTCTTATGTTCTGCCTGTAAGTAATCGCTCTTTCGATACTATGATCACTTATCTATCATTTTTCAAAGAAAGTTAACGGCCATAATATTTATATTCACAGGAATACCTCTTTTGAAACACTTCCTGTGTGTTAGGCACTGTGCTAATGGTATATTTAATCTAAATGCATTACCTAACTAAATCATCAGAACAACCTTTGTTAAGCATTATTTCAATTTTCACACAAATAAATGAATTTAATGATTCAGAAATAGTAGTGTATGCCTGTAATCTCCACCCTCAGGAGGTTGGGGCAAGAAGATCTTGAATTGGGGACCAGCTAGGCCTACAGCTTCATACAGTTTCAACCACAGAGACCTTGTCTCATAAACAATAAAAGAAAGAAAAGAAAAAGAACAAAATGAATGAGACTCACGGCATCAGTTATTTGATGTTGTGTCAAAAGGTCAAGTTTCTTCCATAAATAAGTAGAATAGTGGAGCTCAGCCTCCAATTGCAGCTGATTGTAGAATTTGGGATTAAGGTCATTACTGATGACTACCAAATTTCCCAGAATTTGCACCTGGATTCTTATGAGTAGTCAGGTTTACAAAACAAGACACACATTTTAAAATGAATTAGGCAAATATCAGGCAGGCAAAGGGAAAGTATTGTATTACTATAGATTTTAACCTCTTCAATGCCTGCTCTGCTTAAGCAGTTGATAAGTATTTCTAGGAAGGACCATGTAAACATTTGGACTTTGCAAGCCAGTTTCCATTGCAAATACTCATCTCTGGTTTTATATTTGTTTTGCTTTATTTTTAAAATCTTTTATTTATTTGGCACAGGGTCTCACTACACAGCTGAAGCTTAGTGATCCTCCTGTCTCAGTCTCCTCTGCGCTGGATTATAGGCATATGCCACCACACCTGGTTTCGATGGCCAGGGCTGGCATGGCACGCAGTACCATGGATTGAGGCATCTAGACCACCAGCTATCTCCCTAACCCTCTAGTTTTATAATTGCAAAGTGCCTAGAAAGTGTGTGAACAAATGGGTATAGCATATTTCAATAATCTGTATAATGTTATAATCTTAAGATATATAAATATATATTCTATAATAATCTTGTTATATGAAAACCCTAATTTCATAAAATATTCATATGGCATGCAATATTGTTAATCTTTTGATTTATTCAAATATTAAAAATGTGGAGCCATTGATAAATCACAGACGAGGCTGGTGAACCGGCTCTGTGGGTTGCACCGGCCTGACACTCTCTAGGCATCTTTCTCTCGGGGGCTGGTTCCTGCTTGAACAGTTAAATGAAATTTTTTTTTCAGTTTATCCTCACTGACATTTGCAGTTCCACACCATTGTATTTTTTTTTCCCCTTCTGTCTCCTGCCTTCCTACCCTGGTGTCTGGAAGCTGTCTCATCTTAAATTCTAAGATACAAAAAGAATGTTTTTAAACAATTTTCATAAACAGTGCCATAAGGTTATTGGGGGGGAAATAAACTAATAAAACAAAACTTATTTATTATAAATAAGTGCATTAGAAGGAATAGAGAGCTTTTGCAAACTACTTAGGCCATATTTGCAGGATGATAAGTGGAATTTTATCATCCTATGGATCTTTACCAACAAGCATTAAGCTTAAGGATTGTAACAGTCCAACAGTTGGCAGGCAGCCGTGTAAGTTCATGACATTCAGATTGTCTGTGCATAAGAAACCTCTGCCTAACCGATCTAATCTATGTATAATCACAGTCTTTTGGCTTTCCAGTTCACTGAACTCTTTTCTAATAAGACGCTTTCACAAGTCTTTCTTTTCCAAAAAGCCTCTCTTGTGGTTTTATTTAATTGAGAACAAATAACTTTAAGACAGTTCGATCCCTGTTTCAGTCACTCTGCACTTACTCCTCCTTTGTTTATAACTTGTCCTTCCTGGTTTATTTCAGTTTCTAAGAGATCCACTTTTTGTTAATTGAGACAAACTATTAAATCAAGAGAATGAGCACTGTGGGCTGGAGACATGGCTCAGTAGAATAAGTACTTGCCTGGCAAGCACAAGGGCCTGAGTTCAATCCCTGGTTGAAAAAAAAAAAAGAGAGAGAGAATGAGCACTTTACTTAGGGTGGTCCTACAGTATCATCAAACGTTGGTATGTTGTAGCTGCTTAGTCTATGCAGCTAGATTCCTTTAATTTGCTTTAATTCCTAAAGATATAATATATCAAGCCATGTAAATAACCTGTTAAAATATCTTCTTAGCTACCTAAATTAAGACTCATGCTAAAACTTTCAAATAGCACAATAAGCAGTGGTGAGTAAATAGAGAAACTGACATGTTATTATGAGTCTGCTACAGCAAGCTCTCTCAATTAATGGATCTACAGGACTATTTCTTTACTAATTTGCATATAAATTCTACATTACATTTCCATTTTGGATAGGTAGGCAAGGAACATGCAAGGTGAGATAGCTCAGTGGACTGAGTGCCTGCTTAGGTAAGCACAGGGACCGGGGCCCTACTGACCCTGCCCCCGGCATGCTGAGCCAGCCACTGAGACCCAGGGTCCTGGTGCATGCCTGTAATCCTAGTGATAGGGAGGCTGAGAGCAAGAGGATTACTGTGAGTAGGAGCTGTACAGTGAGATCCTGCGCCAAATACAAAAAAAAATAAATAAATAAACCTACATCCCCATGAAAGCAAGAAAAATGAAGATCACTGGGCCAGACAACAAAAATGTTTGCAATAGACTGCAAACGGCAGTCTTGGGGTATGGGATTCTCACGTCCTTATGACTACAATGGTTCTTTCCACGTTCCTTATTGCTAAATCTAAAGATACCATCAAGTTTGAGGTTTGGCTGATCATTAGCAGGAATTATGTTAACAACTGGTCCTTCTTTATTTACTGTGCAAGATGTCTTGAAAAAGATTAAATCAAAGTTGATATTAACATGGCGAACGGAGCCAGGGAGATGGCTGAGTGGAATAAGCACTTCCCTGGCATGCACAAGGGCCTGAGTTCAATCCCTAGTTCTGCCAAAAAAAAAAAAAAAAAAGTGGTGGAGAATCCAGGCAAGACTATAGGAATCACAGTCTGAGAAATGCTTATGTGGTGGTTTTGCTAAACAGCCAAACAAGCTATACACATGATTACCTATAGGCAAATTAAGGCACTCCTTAGTGGAAGATACAATTTAAGGAAGAAGATGCATGAACAGCACAATCTAGCATCAAAAATTCTTCATTATCAGTGGAAGAAAATGTTCATAACTTGAGCCATATCTGGGACATAGACTAGATCTTAAAACTGAGTAGACAAGAGGTACAAATGAAAGCCCAAGGAGCCATCCCCAAATAGCATTTGGGACATGTGGGCCCTTCATCACTTCCAAAACCAGATGGCAGCCTACAATATGGGTGAAAATGGAGAGGCCTCATTTGCCCATGGATCCAGGTATGGTATTTCTGCAGTGCAGCATCAGTGGAGTGTCAGCTGCCCCTGGTGGTCCCAGCAGACCTTAAACTAGAAGATCTGTTTATACAGATGATGGCCAGTTGCTTCTCACAAGCACTCTGGGAAAATAATATCAGTAAGAAATCTGAAGTCAGGGAGATAGCACCAAGTCAGGGAGATAGCTCAGTGGTTTAAGCTCCTGCCTGGCAAGTACAAGGTCCCACGTTTGATACCTGGTGCTGAAAAAAAAGAAAAGCGTAGCAAATCTGAAAAGACACACTCAGATATGTTGAGGAAGTTCAGCAGCAAACAACTATCTCTCACATATGTCAAGTCCTGCACATGTGCCCTTGTCAACATATTTCTTAGGATTATAAAATCACAATGTTCACCATTTTCAATTTCAGCCACACCCCCAGGGCTGGGCCTTCCTCTGACCTCTTTGCCATTAACTTCAATGATAGTGTTGCTAGCCATGGGAAATGCATTTATAGATCGTTTCCAGGCCAATCGTGATGCTAACGACCAACCTGCTTCTATCAACTCACAGTATCTTTATTTTACTAGAAGTGGATGTGCTGTGCCAGCCCTGGCCCCTGGGTGCACTGAGACAGCAATCAAGACTGGGCATGATGGTGCATGCCTGCAATACCAGCACTTGGGAGGCTGAAAACAGAAGGATTATTATAAGTCCAATCTGTGTAGTTGTGGAGGATCACCTGAGCAGCTCTCCTTGAAAGAAGAGCAGTTGTCTCCATTTTGACTGAGCCTAACCCTATTTCCTCATATTGTTATATACAACTGACAATGTATACTGGTCTAGCTTAGGTGAGGGTGATAGTCTTTGAAGGTAGTATGCATGTTTCCCTGGCAACCTATACCTGCTGCTCTTTAATGTGACCCGGGTTGAGACAGGATGGAAAAGCCAATGCTCCACGCTGCCAGCTGGGATCAAGCCTCAAGCCAGAGATTATGACTTCCTGAGGCTTGAAAGACTACATCAAAGCTGAAGTACCAGACATTAGATAGAATCTCAATAGCTTGAAGTAGATTACTTTCTCTGCATATTCTCTCTACATATGGCAGAGGTAAATGTAGACCACCTACCTAGCTCAGCTCACAGTAGTCACCTACTTCCCACAGTTCTCATCCATTCCTCCTCAAGCCACTCCTCCACTGAATAAAACTGGTTGAGGCCCTGTGTCAGCCTCTTTGTTCCAGAATGACATCTTAATGTTTGGACTTAGGGCTCCTTGGCTCCCCAGTAATTATAAATATGTTTTAATGTCTTTTCCATTGCCGTGGTTGGCACAGGGAATGGTAGATTGGAATTAACTTGGTGGGATTCCAATAATATATCTTTGGGATTGCAAATATTAACTTCTTGGACCAAGAGGAGAACCTGGAGGGGACTCCTGCATGTAGTGAGAAACCCTGTCCTAAATACATTGGAAAAAAAATAAAGAAATGGACATCATGGCCTCTTGAGGAGAAAAGTCACCATTGTGCACTTAGCTGTATCTGTATATTGCATTTCTGTATTCTTATTTGTATTGTAAAAAGTTCATATAATAATGCTAATGACATAAAAAATGTATGTACTTGCAGAACTATAGCTTCATTTATGTTCACAGATAACTAGAACCAGGGAAAAGAGAGACATTGGAGAATTATTTTATAAAATTTAAAGCTGTGGGACCAAGAAGTTCTCAACAATCAAACCACAATGTGCTTAATGATCCTTGCGCCTCTCATACCTTATTTACCTTCAGCTCCTGAGTGACAGCTATCATTACTATTGTCACTACACACAGGCTTTGAGTATTTATGGGATTCCTCATTTTTTTTTCGCATCTATAATGAATGCTTTCGACTCTGCTCTACTAGTCAAATCAGAAGTGGACATTTAAAATCCTACTGAAGTAGTTTGTTCATTCCATGTAGCCCTCTGGCATATACTCTGATCCTCAAAAAAATGCAAACTGCCGCCTCTTGCATCTTACCCCATGAGATAATTTGTGTGTTGTTTTGTGCTATGTGAAAAATGGCTTTAGGCATCTAGGCAGACATTCTAATTGTGGGCTTTATAAAGGTATTTTTAAGTCTTGGGCACATTTATTACATGCAGTGCTACTGTATGAAGAGTAGTGAACACCCAAAAGACACTAGGTCAATAATGTAATTGGTAATTTTTTTTCTAGTACAAGTCTTATTATATATCAACAGAAGACTCATGGTCATGAACAAATATAATCACAAATATACTCGAAAACCCTTCACTTGTAGTGTATATTTAATATTTTTATCCCATTTTTAAATGCAATTAATAACTTCATAGATGAATTTTGCTGAATTTGTTAAATGCACCTCAATTTACAATTGTAACAAAACTCACACATGAACGAAGAGGAAAAATAAGTAGCATTGCTCCTTTACTTTTTAACTATAAAACTAAAACTGACTAAGTAGTTTAGGGAAACAACATGTTAAATTATACTTAGATATTATTAAGGAATTGTTCATTGTTTTACAGGTACTAAATAAAATGGGCTAAGTGTTTGTTATGATTTTAAGGACTTATGGTAGGTGTACATATGTTTCACTATTTTACATATTTTTCTTATATTTGAATTTTACATAACCAAAAGACGTGTTAAAATTAATAAGAATGGTTTGTAAACATAAGCATTCATTATGAAACCAAAGGAGTGAAGGTGAACGTTAAACTCAGGGCAGTGTTTGCTAAAGTAGCAGAGCTAGGATATTACAAATGGAAAAATACACTGAAGGTTTCAGCTACACTTGCAGGTTTTATCTCGTCAGCCACATGGTTGGTGTGTGGGTGGTAAGAACACTATTTTTGGATGTTTTTACATTGTCAAGAGTTTTACATTTTTTAGAAGAAAAATACATGAAACAAAAGAAAATCATTCCAAACCAAACGTGTAGGTTATGTACTGAATTCTCTCAATTCTGAAATGCTGTTTTCCAGGTACTATGTCTGAAATTGGGATCTTATATGAAATGGTGTCTGAAGGTCAGTGGAATAGAGGGCTTTGGGGCAAACACCAAGAGGCAGAAGGCAAGATCACCCAGGTACTGTTTCTAGTAGTTAGTTAGCTAGCTAGTTATTTTCAGGCTGGATTCTGTTGGTTTCCTCAAACTTGAAGAGTTATAAAATTTTTCTGCTTACCAGTTGCCTCCTGTGAACAATGATAATAAAAATTCTTAGTGTTATCTAATAGGAATATGCTTTTTTTATGTATTTGATGCAGGGTCTACAGGGTCTCACTGCATAGATGAGACTTCCAGGAGCTGGGATTACAGGCATGTGCCACCATGCCCAGTCTTAATCTCTGTCTCAGAGTGCCCTAGGGAAGGGCTGGCACAGTAGCTTGGGGATTGAACCCTGGCCCCTGTGCCTGCCTAAACAGGAGCTTTAATCCACTGAGCTATCTGGCCAGCCCCTAGGCATCTATCTTCTAAAGGTTGGATCAGTTATTCTAAGACGGAAAATAGGTCTGAGGTGCAGTGCTTTGGCAGGATAAAAGAGAGGTGCAGGGGAGAGTCTTACCATAGTAAAATGCAAAACTGGGGGAGAAACAAGACCCCAAGGTCACAGTGAGTCCTTCTTACTGCTCAGAAACAGAACAGCAAAGTAAGGCCTTCACATATGAGCGACTCAAAAACGCGCTAGTGTCCGGGACTCTGCTGGCTTTGGCAGAAGATGTCCTCAGCTAACCGGTGAAAGGCGGGTTTGGTCACCCTGGGACTTGTAGATACAGTGCCCTCAAGGAAGGTGGCTAACTGTGTCCTTCAGGCCACAGCAGTAGCTGGAAGCCTAGCTGAGGTCTGCATTCTCAAGATTATTGCCAGATTATCTCATCTTCTAGTGATGGAGTTATACACAAACCAAAAACACTGATGCTAGTAAAAAAATTTTCTGTCCTGGGGACCTCTTAAGGCCATAAGTAGAAAGATAATCTCCACAACAAGGGAAGACAGTTCCTGAAACAAGTGAAATGGAGCCAAGCTATTTAAAAGGACATGAAAAGTGTTCTTTTTTTTTACTAAAATTCAGAAAAAAAAAAAAAAAAAAACCAGAGAATATTTACTTTACCTATCTTGCAAAGAGTAGAGAAAAGTAATGGGCAAGAGCTGAGCTGTGGATGACAGCAGGGGACCAGGCTTATATTGCTTTAATAGGACAAGAACATGAAATCATAGAAATCTTAACTCAAAAGCAGCATGAAGCAAATCACCCAAGATACACAGTGGCTGAATGTGTTCATCAACTTCCCACCATTAGAACAAAGTAAGAAATTTCCTGTGCATAACCTACGTACACAAAAGGCTGACTGGGGCAGTCATGTCCTTGGGTGGGGCTAAGGGTACACAGGGCTCAGGACATAGACGAGTAGAACGGGCAGACTCACCCAAAGCAACAAAGGCGAAAAAGCAAGCAGCAGGGTCCCACAACCCTCACTGGGGTCTCGTTGCTAATGACACAGTGACTTCCCCAGGACTTAGTGCAAGTCCTGCCACCTCCCAAGAGTGCTTCCCTGAACACTGAATCTCCAACACGTGGGCCTTTTGAGACCACTTAGCAAAATGATAGCAATGCATGTTTTAACTTTTCTGTATAGATACTCTCAAATTTTTTTAATATCTAAGTCATCCTTGGGAATACCATGATGTAATTAAAATAGCTCATTAGTATGCATAATAAATCACATTTTAGTTTTCAAAAACAAATCAAAGATTTTTCTGCGTCAGTCAAAAATGTACTGCTTATATTTATGTATTTCATATCAATGTAATTCCCATGCATAAATTAAATTGCTGGCCACACATTAACTATTCACCAGAGGTCTATGAGCACACACTAGAGCCTATGCAGGGCACAACCACAATGACAATTACAACTTGAGTGTAACATCCTTAATTTCTGACCAAGCATTCTCCAGTGTCTTTGGGGAGAGAGGCAGGAGCGACATGAGTGCATGCTCTGGACTTTAAGCCTAGACTCTGCTTATATTTTCTTTCGGAGTCTGTGTGTCTGTGATCATTCAACCTTGTAATGCATTGTAGTTCTTATAAATTAATGATAGTTCTACAGTTAACACAAGCAAAAGAAAAGCCAGAACTGATTGCAGAAGGATTATCAGTTTAGATTGATGGTCCCTGTTTTTCACACCAGAAACAAATAAACAAAAAATTGTTGTGAGACTTCCACCATAGTTTTCATAGCAAAATTGCACCACATAGCTTTAGAAGCTGAAACCAATGCCACAGAAAGTGGTATTCAATTCTAGCTGTCAATGATGAGTGATGATGGAGGCATGACAAGAGTGTAAAATCAGATAGCAGCTGAGAACAGGAGCAAAGGAATAAAACCTAGGTCAAGAGAGACCATAAAATGAAGGATTGAAAATTGTGTGTATCTGTAGCTTTCAGGTACAAAACTTACTCAAGCCTTTTTTCTTCCTTCTAGGTAACTCACTCAAGAAGTAAGATTCCTGCTCCAGGTGCAAGGTCCTGAGTTTGATCCCCAGCAAAAAATAATTAAAATAAACACCCTAAAAGTCTTGCAGACATTAGGCCCACAGATCTAAGCTCTGGCCTAGCCTGTTCATGGCAAGCTGCCCTTCTGCCACCCCACAGCATATCGATGGGCAAAGAGTTCTAAGGTGCAATAAGGTGCAAATTCATTCTACAGGGTGGGAAAGGTTTCTTATTTCAGACTCTGAGACCTGCAGACACAACTAGCAACCCCGGAATGAATCAAAGCAGGAAGAGTTGACTCACTCACATAGGGGGTAAGCCAATGGAAACAGAGCCAAGACTAACAAGACCAGGAGCACTTTCAGACTTAAAAAAAAAATGTTGTATAAGGTAATGTACTAAAAACTCTTCACAAGCATGAGGTGGTAAGTTCAATTCCTGGTACTAAAACAAAATCAAGCCAAGCAAAACAAAAAATTAAAAAACCAAAAAGCTCTACATGCTAGATAGGCAATCCATATACACTTTTCTACCTGCAGCTGCTGCTGTGTAAGCAGGGACATGCAGACACCACACAATCCTCCAAGTCAGGTGTGAACTTGTCTTGTGCCTCTTTCACCAGAGGGTGCAGTCAGAAAGCAAAAGAGGTGACAATTCCATTGTGTCTTAGAATTATAAAATATTTGAGAAGAAAATACCATTTAAAAATGTAGCTTCTGATCACTTTAAAAAGGGGAAATGGAGGCCTTTCTCTTTTCGAAGAAGAACACAAATGTCCTTATACCTGGGTCCAAAGCACATTTAAGTGCAGATTCAATAAGGGTTTTATCCTGGTGAATCCTTCCACCTTGACAAACACCATCCAGGAAACTTAGGTACTTAAATATTCCTTAGTAGAGGCTCTCCCCAGTAGGCAGCCTAGGAGTCTCTATTTGAATTAATATATAAAGAAAGCACATCACAGTTTTTAAGAAATTAAATAAACTATAATAAAGTGAGTCAGTAAATAAATAGGTAGCTCACAGAATCTTTCAGCATAAATGACACGCACAACTCCTGGATTAGATTTTTAAAGTCAGGCTGGAGCAGGAAGAATTCAGCCTAACCAAGGACCTCATTCCTACCTCTCTGCCAAGACTGACAAACATAATCTACTTCAAGCTGCTCTTTCTGAGAGCACACAAGAGATAAAAGCCTCTAGAAATTGTAAATCAAGTTAACCACACAAAACAGAATAGTGCTAGGGCAAGTCAGATGCATGTTAAATGTATTTTTTATTTCTTGGGTTTATTTAATGTCTTCCCTGCCTAAGAGCTCATAGTGACTTAGAATATGGCCAAGATAAAATTGTATGAAATGCACACAACTAAAGAGGTATTTTAGATTTGTCAGTGCAGTGCAGCAAAGCAGCCTAGAAAATGTAAAAGTGACATTATGTACAGTACGTCTACCACTTAACCAGTGCTGACAGCACCTCATCTATGTTTCTGTAATTTTCTCAAAGTGTTCTCTAACTCTTCTCTGAGAGGTTTCATTTTAAGAGGGGGCACTCCTGCTGGTTAGCTCAATCACTCTTTTCTTTATGAATCTCCGTAAATCATTATGGAAATTTCTCCCACAAACCCTTTCTTCTCCTCCTCCTTCTGTTCTTTCTTCTTTTCACTCTCTTATCCCTCACTAGTTAAAGCTCTAAAACAAAATGAATGTTCTCATCTAACAGTTTTTAAGGCTTCAGGAAAATTGAATTGTTTCTAATTGCAATGTCATAAGCTTCTATAACACAAGTGAACATTCCCCCACATGTTTAAAAGATCATTAAAGAATTCTGAATTGTTTTTACCACTTTCCTTTATTCCACCTACATATCTGTTTATTGCCACAATATTGCTTTAAGCTGGCATCATAACAATGACATTTGTGATGAAAAAATGTAATTATAACAGTTTTCATTTTTTGTACAATAAATGCAAGTATCAAACATCATATGTAATACGTAAGAGGTAGAGAGACACAGACTCAAGTTCTATCAATTTATTGCTTAGAATCCAGAGCTGAGATCATTCGCTTTATTCTTTTTTTTTTTTTTTTTTTTTTTTTGTCTTTTTGAGACAGGGTCTCACTATGCAGTTCAGGCTGGCCTCGAGCTCACTTTGTAGCTCAGGCTGGTCTCGAACTCGCAACAATCCTCCTGTCTCAGCCTCCCAAGTGCTGGGATTACAGGCATGCGCCACCATGCCCGGCCGATCATTCGCTTTAAGCCTAAATCCAGTTTGCCTTTTGTGGAAATTTTAAAATGCTGCCCCTTGCTTTCAAATCTATTCAGTGTAGTTTATTAGGCAGAGTCTCTGCATTTCTAACTCCATTCCTTTGCAGTGTATATGTTTAGTAACATTCTAAGATCTAGGAATTCAGACCTAAAACAACTGTTTCTGGGATTCAGGATCACTTTCAGGGAAAAAAGTGAAATAAAACTAAGGATTTGCAATGCCCAGTAAGAAATGCTAATAAAGAGGTATAAAATAGCTGCTTAGACTACACAGAGAATGAAATAGAAAATCTACAACCCCACTAGAATGGACAGAAATCTGTACTGTGAGCTTCTGACAAGGTTAAGTAAATGAGACTTATGTTTAGGAATGAAAAAATAAAAGAAGAACGAACTGAGGAAGACTCAGCTTCCATTTGGACCAGGTGTTTCTGCTGATGTAAGCAGAAAGAGAAGACGGAAGAGCTTTGAGGAAGGAGCAAGTTCAATTTTAGATAGCTGAGCTGCATGGCTGGCATGTGGACAGTTCACGAGTCTTGTCAGGATTAGCAAATGGACAGGTGATAGCTTTCAGACCCTTTTCCTCTGCATATTAACATACTGAAATTACTTAAGAAAGTTTCCTGAGTCATGTACTGAATGCTTATGCTGATTAAAACAAATAAATAAAACTGAGAATTCACAGCTTGTGAAGGAGACAAAGCAACAACCAGTGTAATGGAGAAAACTGGAGTTCCACAGGACAAAGCCAAGGTTTAAGGCGTGGGGTGACCAGTAGAATTAAATTCCAAAAAGAGGATGCATTTGATAAGGAAGAAGAAATGACAACTTGATTTGGAAATAAAAATGCTTTTACCTCTGAGTGACATGTGGGCGTAGAGCACTAGCACAAATGTCAGGTTGTGTGAAACAGGAAAGGAGGCGTTCGTGTTTATCTCTGCTCCCAGACCTACCCCTGCATGTTTGTATATACCGCAGGCCTTACCATTCCCGAACTTCAATGGTAGGAGTTTGGTCAATGTTTACTCAATTGATTTCTTCAGTTTCTGCCTCTGTAGATTACTTCAGGAAATTGTTTAAGAGTTAAAGGAGTCGCAGGTTACACAGTTTACTCTTTATATTTAATAACACCTATAAATCAAGCTCAATGTTACTTAAGTTCCAGTTACTCGAAGGTTTGCCATTGTTGGAAGTATACAGTCTGCCATGCTGTACTCTGAAAAGCAGGGACGATCTTTCCATTCGGTGTTGATGGTGAAGAAGACAGAGTGATGACGCCCAGGGCCCATCTCACCACACTTCAGCCCTGTCACTCAAAGAGCAGGAAAAGGTGGGGGTTGAGAGTGGCGACCGTGGCCAGCAACACTGCCCTTGTGGTGGAGCAGACCCAAAACGTTTTGCTAAACCCTTATTTTTTTTTCCCATTTATTTTTATTTTATTAAAATACAAATGTCCATCAGACAGTTTCAAAACACCTTAACCATACAGAGTCGATGAATTAATACATTGCAAACTGTTTTCATAACGTTTTGGTATTGTACAAGGTGCATACATGATATTATATTTACAGTAAACCCTTATTTATTGAACTGCTCTAAGCTCTATCATTCAGTTTTTCTTCTCTCCTAGACAAATACCTTCTCACTTGCTGCCTGAATAATACCTGTATACCTCCCCATGAGGAACGGAATCATTGTGTAATGAAAACATGTACTATATTAATAAAAGATAAAGCCTGAAAAATCTATACAGTAAGAAATGTTAAAATCTACATAACTTATCTATTATCTATTATGAAGAATATCATTCAGACATAGCTGACTGCCGTCACTGCTTTATGGCACATGGCCTGACCACACTGAGGTCATCAGGGATACTTCTCGTAGTTTGAGCTTTTCATTAATAATTGGAAAAGTTAATCTTGCACTGTTCCAGAGGCCAAAGGAAAATAATAAGGGAAACAAAGACAACAGATCACGTAGAATCCTTTCTAGCATCATTTCTTGAAAGATTACAATACACAGAACATTCGTCCTGCCCTGCAGGACCCTGGAGTGTGAGGGAGAAACAAAATGTTGTCATTTGGATACTGTTTGTCACTGTAGCAGCACAACTCAGTCTGCATGAACTAGCCCAAGGTGATGGGGAACTCTAGACAGGCTTCAAAGGGGTGAAGAAAAATGCAAAGAATGAATTCCCCCAACAGATTTTTAAAACCACAAAACCTGGAGAATATTTCAAGTTGTTTCTAATGCGCAGGCCACTTTGTTTGTACAACTCAAAGGACAAGCAGCAAAGGTTCCGTGCATGTTTGGGTGTGTGACCCTGCACGTGCATGCTGGGCATCTCTTTTCCAGTGATTATTCGGCCTTCCTTATCTGATGTGTTGTTCTGATCCGTGGACGTGTGTGACTGCTTTCTGAATCATAGCGGCAAAGCTTTTCTCTTTCAATTTTTATGGAGTGCTTCTGCTGTGTCTCAGCAAAGCACATTTGTAGGTAGTCCTTTGCTTTATTGAGTCTCTGGGTGTATATGTATCAAAATACCACTCCCTCAAAACAGAATATTTTAACTCTTTGGAATAAAAATCAGAATCGTGTTCCTGAAGAGTTTTTAGGGACCACATTATAACTGTATTTTGGCCATGTTCATGTCCATGCGTTGCTGAAACGCCTGCTGGCAAGTTGATTCCGGCAGGCCTCATCTCTACTGCTACATGGACAGAGAAACATGAACTATTCTTACTTCCATTAAGACAGCTAGGCATGTTTAAGCAGCTAAGAATTTATGCCATAGATCTTCCAGTTACCCTCTTCAGTCCTCAGAGCTACTCTGTAGCATCAAAACTGTTATTACCTGCTAGAGAAAACTTAAGGGATAAAAATGTATTTTCTTTGACCTGCACATGATTTTTAAGCCAATAATTTATTAGAATTTAAGAACAGAAGAGATTCTAGTATCATATACAAATCTATATTTCACATGAAGTCTGGATTTTCAATTGAATAAAAAATCACAACAGGTACAGCACCATTCTTTTATTACTGCACAGTGAGACCTGGCTGGGTTGGAGGTAAGGACTCTCAGCTGACACTGGGCATTCGCTCTCCTCTCTAGCTCCTGCCCCGTGAGCTAAAAGCACGGACACTAGTAGTACCTTTCTTTGCTTCCCTTTTTAGTGAGAAATGATGGCCTGATTTTCTAAGGAGTAGGACTGTGATTAGAAAGCACATTCTGGTCCAGAACACCTTCATCTGTGTGTTAGACATAGGACCATCACACACAGAAGCTCCTAACAAACCCTTTGGATGCTGTCTACTGGTCTGTAGAGATTTAGGGGAAAAAGGCATGTTTCCAAGATACAATTTCTGACAAGAATACAAAACTGTTCCTGAAAACACCCGAGGGACTGATTATGGAAAGAATAAGGTTGTTCTCTCTCCTGAGACAATTCTGACCTTTGTTCCTTTACCAACAACACACAACAGGCATCACTGTAGAGTTCATTGTGATTTCATTGCAAACAGCCAATGAAGGTATTTGAATGCTTCCTTTTGAAAAACATTATGAACTGATAGATGTCACAAGATTCAATCTTTCTTGAGCAGCTTGTATAGACCTTAAAACTGTCATGGCTGTGGCTGGAGTGAAATTCAGTGGCACAGTGTTTATCATGCATTAGGTGCTGGTGCAATCCCTAACACACAGATTGAATCCATAATGAACAAACAAACATACTAAAATAATGCCTGGGTCTCGTGCCTTATCACAGTCTCCATTGACAAGAAGCATTTGAAAGGGGACAAACACATATGTAGTCTCCAGGAAAATTTTCTCTCCACTCTTCTTAAAGGCAAGGGACTGTGTATTAAAATTAAAATTTTACAAGAGGTCCAGACTTGAATCCTTTATGTGTAACTTAGTTTTTTCGTCTTTAAAATGGGCTTAATATTATTTACTTCATGGAGTTGTCTATTACTCAATAAGCAAACCAAAGAAAGCCTCTTGATGCCCAACATAAAATAAGTACTTAAGAAACAATACTATTATTATCACTGAAGACATTTGGAGTGAATACTAAACTATTCTATCAAACAATGTTCTTGCAATGCTCTTTGAGAGCGCAGAGTATTTTGGGGTGATATTAGAATTACAGAAATGATGTTATCCAGATGACTTAAAGAATAACCTTTTCCTCAATTAGAAAAATATCAACACTAAATCAGTTCAAGAAATAGAAAATGATATTGGATAATTTAGCAAGGAAATTCCTGAGGGAAGGAATAAAACAAAATGTTGTAAGAACAAGTGAGTTACAATATTGCAAGAACAAGTGAATTATAATGTTACACCCACAAAATTATCCTTCCTAATGAAGAGGATTCAGGCTAAATGTCTACATTACTGAGGAGAGAAATGGTTTTCTGCAGAGAAAAGCTAAAAATAGCACTTGAATTTTTTTTAAAAAAAGGAGTATCTGGTTACTCAGGTTCACCATTGCTATTAGCATTGGGTGGAGGAGAAGCTACTTCAAGAATTCCAAGAGACAGCAATATTTTTAAGCTATATCAACAGCTTGGGCACAGTGAAGAGATGTGAAATATTGTGTAAATCAAAGTGAAAGCACTCAAAATGTTTGTCTTTCATTTCTTTCTACAAAGAAAAATATTTGAAAAACATTTTAAAAAATCAATAGCAGAATAGGCTTTTTCCTACATTTTAATTTATGATAAAACACATAGAATATTAACTTTACTACCTTAACCATTTTAAGTGAATAGCTAAGTGGTATGAAATGTATTCATACTGTCTGTGTCACCAGAACTCTCATCATTTGTAATATTGAAGCTCTATATCCATTATATGAATCTCCAAACACTTCCCCAGCCCCACCTCAGTCCCCATTCTATTTTCCATCACTAGGATTCCAAATTGCTAGATACCCCATCTAAGGGGAATCATATAATATTTACCTTGCCATCTTGATGTTTATTCATATTGTAGGATATGCCAGAATCCTTTCCATTTTTTTAAAGAAGAATACAATTCTATAATACATACTTAATATTTATGTGTGTGTGTGTGTGCCATGTATACATGGTGTGTAGGTATAGATAAACACACTCTACATACACGTTGCAATACATATACATGAGTATTCCTGAACATGTGCACTGCCCTTATTCATTCAATATATTTAGTTGTCTACAGACGTTTAGGTTGTTTCCATATTTTAAGTGTTGAGAATAATTCAGATGCAAGAATGGATATACAAACATCTGTCAGAGTCCCTACCTCCAATTTGCATCAGTATATTTCAATAAAGAAATTTCTGGATAATATAGCAATTTTATCTTATTCCTTTAGAACTGCCATGCTGTGCTTTCTCTAGCAGTTGTGCAAGTTTCAGCTCCAACTAATAGGATGCAGGGTTCCAATGTCTCAATTCTTGTCACACTCATTTTCTCTTTTTATAATAGTAGCCATTCTAGTGGGTGTGAGTCAATATTGCATTGCAGTTTTGATTTAGATTTCCCTAGTCAATACTGATGTTGAATATGTTCTCCTGTGTTTATTTTATTTTATTTTACTTTATTCTATTTTATTTTATTGCGGAAGCAGGGATTGAATTCAGGCCCTTGCACTTGCCAAGGAAGCGCTTCTTCTACTGAACCATCTCCCCGGCTCCTCCTGTTTATTATTTCCTTTAAAGGAATGCCTATTCAAGTCATTTGCATATTTCCCAAGTCATTTGCATATTTTTGAATTAGGTAATTCTGTTGTTATTTTTGAAGATATTTAGAAGTATAATTCCATTCTCTAGCTGCCTATTGTCTGACTTTTCTGTCTTCTGTCTTACTTGTAGCTTTAAATATAACTGTAGAATGTGCTGATAATAAAATACCCTGAGATAGGGAGAATTTCCTAGAATATTCCAATCCTTCTTCCTGTTCACCCTAGAGAACACTGTAGCTTGACTCAGAAAAGAGCAGCTCTGGACCACCCGGTCCAGAGGGCCTTGCTCCTCTCTCCTCGGGAATCAGGCCACCATCAAAGCTTTCTCCAGTGTGTCATGCGCCCCTCCAGGCTGCCTTTGGAGATCCTTGGCAGTGGTGCCAGTGGGAGATGCACAGCCAGACCGGGTCTATCCTGGGCAACTTCCTTGAATCCTACAGACAGGCTTACCAGGCATCTGTTCTACATGAACGGTGACATATGAGTGTTCTGTCTCACCAAATTCAGGCACTGGTAAAACTGAAGTCTAGGATGGAAGAGTCTGGACTCAGGCCTGATCCTGGCTTACTAGTGGTCTAAGTTAGTCTCCCTGGGAATCCTTCCCTGGGAGTTCTCACTATGGTTATTGATCCCTTATTAGATAAAATATTTGCAAATATTTTCTCCTATTCTATGTACCACCTTGTTACTTGCTATGAACACATTTTAAAAACATTTGTCTTACTGGTACAGATTTGCAGCACATCAGGATCGGATTCATTGTAGGGACGTGGTACATGCACAGAACACATTTTAGTTCTTTCTATGCCCCATTCTTCTCCTTCCAAATTTTTATGAAGTATAATTAGTCCTTTCGTTCTTTTATGGCAAATAACTTTAGTGTCATGTCCTAGAATTCACTGCCAGTCTAAGGTCTCAAAGCTATGTTTTCTCCTACAAGCTTTATAGGTTTAAGTCATAGACTCATTTTGAATTGATCTGTGTATTATGATGGTAAAGATTTATCAACATTCTTTTGCAAGTAGATATCCATTTTACTCACCATAATTTGTTGAAAGGACTGTCTTTACTACATTGAATGGTCTTGGCAATCCTGTAGCAAATCACTGAACTCTATATTTGAAGGGGTATTGTACTATTTTCAATTCCACCCTATTAATATTTATTTAGTTGTTTGTTTGTTTGATACAAGCTCTTGCTGCACAGCTCAGACTCATAGTGATCCTCCTGTCCCAGTCTTCCCAGGGCTGGCATTACAGGCATGTGCCACCATGTCTGTTTCATTGTCCTGAGGTTCTGGGGCCGGCACAGGATGTAGTACCTGAGATGTAAACCCCATCCTTGTGGTGGAATGGTAACTCCATTCCAGGCAGTTACCCTGACTGCCAAGGGCTATCTCCCCAGCCCTCCATTCCAGTAGACTGTGTGGCTTTCTTTAAGCCCATATCATGATTCTTTTATTATGACAACTTTATAGTAAGTTTTCAAATTAAGAGACTTTTTGCTTTGTTCTTCTTGAGGGTTCTTTTTACTAAATGGGTGTCCCTCAAAATTTCATATGAATGTAAGTGTGAGTTTTTCTAATTCTGGTAAAAAAGAAACTTGGGATTTTTTAGGGCTTACACTAAATCAGTAGATAGTTACTTGTGGTGTTTCAATCTTAACAATGTCATTTCCAAACTTGTTAGCTTGTGATGTTTTTCATGCTTATGTATGTCTTCTTTACTTTCTTTCAGAAATGATTTATATTTTGTAATCCTTTTAACATCTTGCTCAATTAAGTTTTCTTTTTTTTTTTTTTTTGAATTTTTATTTATTTTTGTTTTTTGTTTTTTGCTGAACCTGGGATTGAACTCAGGCCCTTGCGCTTCCCAGGAAAGTGCTTATTCTACTGAGCTTCCTCCCCGGCTTCTTTTTTGGAATTTTTATATTAATCTTCATAAGATACACCAATTGATCTGTAGTTTTTTAAATAATATGTCTAATTGAGTTTGTTAACAGAGTAGTGTTTGTGCTACAGAATGATTTAAGAAATAGTCTCTTCATTTCTTGGAAACTTCTAAGAAAGATTAATATTAACTATTTAAAAATACTTGATAGAAATCATTTATGAAAGCCATCAGGTCCAGAGCTTTTCTTATTTAGGTGATTTTTTTATTCCAGACTTAATTTCTGTACTGTACATAGATCTACATGGATTGTCTATTCTTTTTGACTTCATTTTGGTAGATTAATGTTTCCACAAAAATTTCCATTCCATTTAGGTTATACAATTGTTTACTTACCATTATTCATTGTACTCTAAGAATTTATTGGCGTAGAATTACTAGCAATTTGTCCATTTTCATCTCTGACTTTAATACTGAGTCTTTTTTTTTCTTTATGTATTTGGTTGTTGTAGGATCTCACTATTCAGCTTGGACTTGTGGTGATCCTCCTGCTTTCAGCCCTCCCCCTCCTCCCCCAGCGCTGCAATGACAAGTGCGCGTGCACCGCGAGGCCCCAGACTCTGGCTGGTTCAGCCCAAGGTGGGGGCGGGGCCAACACTGCAAGTGGTGCCAGGGATGGAACTGCAGTCCCTGCGCTTGCCTAAGCTTTCCCAAGCAGGTGCTTTAGTGCGCTGAGCTATCTACTGGCCCAGTCTGTCTTCTCACCAGCTCTTCCATCCAAAGACTGGTAAATCACGAGAACCTATTAAGGAAGCAAAGTTAAGGGGGTTTTTGTTTGCTTGTTTTGGTATCCTCTCTACCATTCATTTCTCCAATGTTTATTGTGCCTTTCGTCTATCACATGGAATTTAATTTGCTCTTTCTTCCTAGATTTTCAGATGTAAAGTTAGGTTGTTGATTTGAGACCGTCTTTGTGTCTATAACATATGGATTTATAGTTATAAATTTTCTTCTAAGTATTGCTTCTGCTAGGTTTTACCATTTTGGCATTTTGCAGTTTTGTTTTTATCTCTAAATAATTCTTGTAAATTTTTCCGTCTATATTTCTTCTTCTTCTTCTTCCTCTTCCTCTTCCTCTTCCTCTTCCTCTTCTTCCTTTTCTTTTTTGAGACAGGGTCACACAATGCAATTCAGGCTGGCCTGGAGCTCCCTTTGCAGCCCAAGTTGGTTTTGAACTCACAGTGATCCTCTTGCCTCAGCCTCCTGAGTGCTGGGATTACAGTCATGCACCACTGTGCCTGACTCCTTATAATTTCAAGAATATGTGGTTTAGCTAGGCTTGGTGACACACACCTGTACTACCAGCCCTCAGGTGGCACAGGAAGGAGGACTGCTGAAACTTTGAAGCCAGCCTGGGATGCAAAAGAGTTCAAGGCCAGCCTCAACTCATAGTGAAACCACAGTTTAAAAAGATAAAACAACAACAACCCAGAATATGTGCTTTACTTTCCAAAAATTTGTAAATCTTTCAGTTTTACTTAATTTTGTAGCTTTGCATAAAGGAATAGGTGAAAATAATTTACCTGTGGGTTAAGATTGGAAAAGAGTAAAAAACTTCAAGATCTTCTAAAGTTTCAATATATTATGACCTCCAAGACATACAACATGTGTTTCACATAAATGTATTTTACTTAGGAAACAGTTTTAGTTCTCCTGCTTTGTTGTGTTTTATACTCACAGATTTCTGAAGTCTGAAAGACTTCAGCTACTGAGAAATACATAGTTGAAGTAAAGGAAATATTTTCTAGTTTCTAATATATTTTTATTTTCTGTTTTAAAATTAATGTCATATTATGCCTGATGGTTTTTCCTTAATATTAACAATAACATTCCTTTTTGATCTACAGATAACTATTTAGCAATAGGTAGGTGAGGTCATGCCTTATTAATCAGTATTTAGAATGATGAAAGCAGTCACCTGAACATAGTGGTGCTTACCTGTAATCCCAACACTCAACAGGCTGAGGCAGGAGGATCACTGCACCTTTGAGACCCTCCTACACTACACAGTTGTGAAGGACCACCTGGGTCACTCTCCTTGGAAGAAGAGTGGTTGTCTCCATCTTGGCTATGCCTGACCCTATATCCATGTATTAATAGGTACAGAGCTGGCTGGGACTTCGCCTTTTCCCTTCAATTGGCCTTAAGCAATGTGTATTGTTCTAGCCGAGATGCTGGTAGTATTTTTTGAAGATGGCATGTGTGATTCCGTGATAGCCCCCACCTGCTGCTAATTAATATGAGCCAAGCCAGGACAAAGAGCCCATGCTCCACACTGTCAGCTGGGACCAAGCCTTGAGATAGAGGCTATGACTTCCTGGGGCTTGAAAGGTTACACATCAGAGTTAAAGCACCAGACCCCAAAACCTTAGATACTATCTCCATAGTATAATGCAAATCACATTTCTGCATATCCTTGTCTCTGCATATCACAGAGGTAAATGCAGGCCTCCTACCTAGCCCAGCTCACAATACTCACTTACTTCCTCAGTCACTCAACCTCAAGCCACTTTTTCTTTATGACTGAATAAACCCTGGGTTCAGCCATGGGTCAAGGCCTTCTGTTCTAGATAGCCATCACCATGGCTGAAGTTAGGACCCCTTGCCTATGTATATATATATATAATATTTGTATTTTAGGGAAGAATCTAAAGGTGTTTAGGGTCTCACTACTCGATCAGACTTGTAGTAATCTGCCTATCTCCCAAAAACTGGGATTACAGGCATGAGCCTACACACCCAGTCTCAACTGCCATCTCAGCGGGCCCTTGGGGCAGGGCTGGCAGGGCAGGCCAGGGATTGTACCCTCAGCCCCTGTGCCTGCTTGCAGGTTCTTTAATCTGCTGAGCTATTTGTCTGCCCCTCATATAAATATGCTTTAGAGTTTTTATTTTCATCATGGGTTATATGGAGAGTGTTAGATTGGCATTAACTTGGAAAGATTCTAATAATGTACCTTTAGGATTACAAATATAAAGTTCTGGGACCAAGATGAGGACCAAAAAGGACTCTTTACACACAGTGAATTCAAAGCCAGTCTGAATTACCTAAGGAGACCCTGTCTGAAAAAAACAAGAAAAGGTTACAGACATAAAAAAAAAAAGAAGAAAGCTTCTGTGTTATATTTTTTAGCTTCTTTAATTTAAGCAATATAATTTAAAGCATTACTTTCATTTTGCTTTGCTATATTTGGGGATATATTACTGAAGTTTCTAGAAACAGCTTAATCTCTCTCTGTAAATATTAAATGAAAGCAAGTAAAGAGGAGTGCCCAGGACAGCAGCCCTACCACGCACTGCCTAAGTAAAGGGCCAAGTCAATTATGGCTGAGAAAAATTGTTGGGGCTCTGTCTGAGCATCAGAGCTGTTATTTCCAAACCTGAAGCCATTGTTCTACTAGGTCTTCTTTGGATCAATTCCCATTATGCTTAAAGGATCCTTCATTGTGTTGAAGCAGTCATATTGTCTGCATGCTAATTCAGTGAATGGGTGTGTGCCAGAGGTCCAGGTCCCCCGTGTGTTATCCACGCCACTTTGAACTAACTGTGATGTCCCTTGAATTCAGCGGAGAAGCAGAAGGAAAGAAGAGGTCATTTGTTAGGATGCTCTGAGGGGGTCATTTCAAGTCAGCAGCTTGTTACCCAGCTACCACGCCCTCTCCTCTCAAACAACTGCTTGGTTCTTACAAATGGTACTTTTGTAGACGAGCAATGGTAATTAGGATTTCATAGTCTGATATAGCCAGCGTTGGCGCTATGGCTTTCTGTGCTGAGGATTAATATCAGTAACTGTAATGATGACAGAAAACAGTAATATCTCTAATTACCGATATTCATCTTAGGATAGTGAGCAGCTGTTACATTTCTTTGAAGTCAAAGTTCAGTCACCTACCTTTTACTCCAAACAGAGAAAGTTTGCATGCTAATTAGAAAGGAAGATGACAAATTCAAGTGTCAGACAGAGCACTCTCTGATTATTCTTTAGTAACATTTCTTTCTCCCACATCTCAAGCTTGAGAGTTTTAAAAAGCTGACACTGGAAGTACTGCCAGGAGCCTGGAGAGGTCTGCTGGTTTCCACCTAAAGCAACCCTTTCTGATTCAGTAAGGGGCGTGGCTCATCTATTTTTATTCAGGGTCTGACCTTCCGCTGAAAGCTGTCCTTACTGCAGTGTGTAAAAAGACAGACTCTCTTAATAAATGGCTTCAGTTCCATGACTGAATGATCAGAAGGGTATCCAGGGAATCCAAGTCTGAACCACTGCTGCCAGCTTCAACTACTAATGCTTTTAGTCAATGACTTAATATTTGCCCACATTCATCATTTCATCTATGACACAAAAAACTTAAACTTGACCAGTGGTTTTTAAATACTTTGGAGGGCCAGGAAGATAGCTCAGTACAATAAGCACCTGCCTGGCAAGTGCAAGGTCCTGAGTTCAATCCCTGGTACCACAATAAATAAATTCTTTGGACCAAGGGAGTCCCACTGGACATGGTAGGGGAATGGCTCTGTGTGGATTTGTGACTGGTCTTTAGGTCAAACTCAATGTCAGAACCTCCATCAAGAGGACACAAAATCAGAGTCAGGATTGAATTGGGAAATGATTCCTTGGACACAGAAGAGTGTTGAGGGTTTCTTAGGCATTCCACTCGCCCTGGAAAATGGGACCTTACTAACCTGATGTGCTTGCTTGTGAAAGCAGGAAACCCTGGTAACTGAGGATTTGCCAGGTGATCTCTGTAAAGATCCAGCTCATGAATATGCCAAGTTCTATGGGTATAAACAGTAGCAGACATGAGTGGGGCTGAGTTTTGTGTAATTATTCGGTGGCATGAAATGCCATTCCACAGATTTCATTTTAACTATTGATTACAGTTTTGTCTAGTTGCCCTCCTCCCCCAAAGCCTCATGCAGTCATGCAGCAGACTTCTAGAAGTTATGACTAAGTCATGATCCAGTGGGGGGATTATGGGTGTGAGTGGCTCCCCTGCCCTGGGGCAGTGGTCTGGGTGCAGTGCAAGGAAGGGAGGGAGGACTGCTCTCTGCCTCCACTGCCGCCTCCATGGCCACTGCTCTTCCCCTTGGGCCCTGGCCATTTTGCTGGTTTCTGCAGCCATGGCCTGCTGCCCTCTGCCATGTACCACCCTGTCTTGGAGCCAGACTAGTACGGACTGAAGTCTCTATAAACTGTGAGCTAAAGAAACCTTTCTTGCCTTAATTTTGAGTGTTGAGTGTTTTGTCCCAGCAATGAGAGAAAAGTAACTGAGACAACACTGAAAAATACACAGATATGCAAGCTCACTTCTCTTACAGTACTAGTGACAGAAAGAGGAGTATAAGAAATGGGGATGAACGAGGTCTAATCCTCCTATCAACTTCCACAAGATTCTCCTTCTTTAACTAGCCAAATTGCTATCCACAGCACCAGAATTTAGGGTGTACACACTTGTGTGTGTGTGTGTGTGTGTGTGTGTGTATACACACATGTGTGTATGCATGGGTGCACTTGAGTGTGTATATGTTTAGTCTTGGTTACCACCCTGTAACATAACTTGCAGTGGCACTGTTACTGCTTATCACGAAGGTTTCCAGGCTCTCCTTTATGTTTGAGAGGCCAAGAGGGGGTACCCAGACATCCGCAGTTTCAGCAGATTTCTCAAGTGGTTCATATGCTCTAACTTATTAGAAAACAAATCTTGGCATCAGTGGGATCACCTGGAGGACTCACCTTGAACAAAGAGCAATTATCTCCACTCTACTAAGCCTGGCCCTGTTTCCATGGAGTGATATGTACAGGCTGACCATGAAGACATTTGTCCCCTCAGTGGGCTTTCATCAGTGCAAATCAAGGTGCTAGTATGTACTCAAGGCAAAGTGGCCAGGCAGTGTGACCCGGGCGAGTTGGAGAGTGATCAGCTGAGATTCAGCCTTGCCATAAGAGGCTATGACCTCCCAGGGCATTAAAAAATTACACAGAAGAGCTGAAGCACCAACCGCTACACAGTACACACTTCCCGAACTGTGTGTGGGGGTCACTCCTGCAGGTCCTTCTCTCTGCATCCTGCAGAGGTGACTTCAGGCCTGCTATCCAAGGCTGCTCCCAACACTTGCACACTGCCCACCCTTCACATCGCCACTCACCCCTGAGCCGCGCCTTTCTTCATAGATTAACAAAATTCAAGTTTGGCCATGGGTCAAAGTCTTCGCTTTGGTTAGCCATCACTATAACTGTACTTAGGATCCCCTCCACTCCCCACAACTACAAATATGCTTAGTGTCTTTATTCTTGCCATGGGTTGCATGGGAAGTGGTAGACTGGAATTAGCTCAATAAAATTACAATAATTTTTCCACAGGATGAGAAATACAAACTTTTCAGATCACAATGAAGACCAGAAAGGTCTTTTTGTATGAATCAAAGTCAAGAACAAATGGAAAAAGCATGGCACAGTTATATCCAACCCCCATTCAGGGCTTCAAGGCTGACTTTGTCTATTTAGTAAATATAAGATTGGCTTTCTAAGGTGTTACAATCAGACATAATTACATACCAAACCTAATGCTAAAAAGACATCATTACTGAGCATGAAACCCTGGAAGCAAGAAAACCATCTGGAGTTACTGAGAAAGGGTATGAAATAAAAACAAACAAAAACCTAGATGAGCCTTCAGTAAAACTAAGCCATACATTATCATTCTACGGCAAACTCAAGTGGTCACAAACAGGCAGGACAAAAGAAATGATTTTCTGGTGCTTTTCAAATGCTGTGATAGTTTCGAGTCACTGGAAAACTCAAAAGTACACACACAAGTGAAAAGTAAACTGCAACGATGGAGGTGAGGAGGTGCCCCACCTGGGGGAAGAGCGGGGCAGGCCGTATGCTACAGCAGCCCTGCGCCAAGCCATGATGGAGCCAGGAGGCCAAGGGCAGCCTTTCCTGGGGAAAACTCGGCAGCATCGCTTGGCATGAGGACAGCGGTCCTCAGAAAGCACCATTGCTGGGTACGAAAGGCAAAGCTGGCTGCGCCAGCCCCATGAGAGGCCAAATGCCTAAGGACGCCACTGACTTCTTCATCAGTGTTTCTGTTTGCCGACTTACACTGCTCAGAGCCCAGTTTCTCCTGCTTTCCTTCATGTTCCTCCCTGATCCCTCCTATCACAGGTTCTCCGCTGTCTTTCTGCTCCAATTGTTCTCCGTGTAAGTAACATCCTGTAATTCCTACTGTTGGCACCTGACCACAGGAAACTATTCCCTTACATCTGCTATTTTATTCAAAAATTTTTAAAATGCTCAAAGAAATGTATGGACTTTTGTGCCAGTTGTTATATCACGTTGTTCCTTCCTTATGACTAGAGAACAATCTTCACGATGGAATAATGATACAGGACAATAATAGTGAAAAATATATTCTCACTATTTGCCATGTATGATTATGCTTTATATGGATATTACATTTGTATTGTAATAACCATTGCTTTCCAATTTCATAAGTAAACAGCTTAGATGTTACTGATCCCATTTTTTTTAAACAAGAAAAAGAAAACACTGATGAAACTGAAAAGTACCATTGTTGAGCTCCATCAGAAAAAATGAATCACAAGGGAAATTGATTTCTCAAAACCTGGAGAGGCAGCTTATGGGGCCCTTTTCATGGAGACCCCACACTCCCCAGCATGTGCCCCAGGGACTCTACTATGAACACAGGGTGAAAATTCCCTGTTTCTCTCTCAAGGAGACAAAAAGGTATGAATCATTTTGGAACATCCTGAGTTCTTCTCTTCAATAGAGGAAATTATTTTAGCAGAGTTATTACAGGGTTTTTTTGAAGGCTTAACTAAGGACAAAGGCAGATATCCTGTGCCAGACCCATAGTCTTTGCTCTGAAGAGAAGAAAATGTCAAACTCTAACTCAAAGAAAGACAGAGACCCACTCAAAGGGCTATAGGATGAATTCTCTCCTCCCTGTACTACAGTGCTTGTGCCTAGGAGGGACTACAGGTGAGGGAATCGAATCCCCAGTAGCTAGTGAAGAAAGAGTTCCCAGGGAAACCCAAAGACAAGAAAAGAGACAAAAACAAGAATACAAGAGGAAACTAAAGTCTCTGGCCTACAACTACAGAAAACAAGAGTCTCTTAGCCAGACAAACATAAACTCTCTGGCTAAAGAGCTCTACGTTTCAGTGTCTTTCATAAATAGCTCATTCAGGCTTTCAACAAAAGAATACAAGGCCTGCAAAGAGGCAAAAAACATGAAATGAAGGTATGAATGAAACCAGACTTGGAACAAACATAGATAAGAGAAAACTTTTGCAATTCTCATTCAAGGAATTTAAATTAACTCAATAACAATCTAAGGACTGTAGTAGTAAAAGTAAACAGCATACAAGAACAACGCGGAACACAAAAATTCTAAAAAGGGAGCCCTGGCAGCTGGGAAAGTGGTCAAGTGTGTGAAAGCGGATCTAGGCCTCAGAGCCTAAAGCAGACAAGCTTCCACAGGCCTAAAATGAGCATCCCTACTAGTTAATGTCAGCTACTAGTCACTAGGCAACTTTGAGTCACATGTTATTAATTTTGCAAAGGTATAAATAAATGCACTGACTGTTGTTCATGGATCCTTTTGCCAACCAGGCAAAAGGATTTAAAGCCATGTCCAGTCTAAGTATTCTGCACTTTGTGGTATTTAATTTTTAGCATTTCTTCTCTCTCTCTCTCTTCCTCCTTCCATCCCTCTCTCCTTTTCTTCTCTGTCTCTCTTTCTCTTTCTCCTCTCTGTCTCTTTGTCTCTCCCTCTCTGTCTCTCTGTCTCTCTGTCTCTGTCTCTGTCTCTGTCTCTCTCTCTCTCTCTCTCTCTCTCTCTCTCTCTCTCTTCTGGTAGTACCAGGGAACAAACTTGGGACCTTGCACTTGCCAAGCAGGCACTTATGCCTCTGAGCTATATCCCTTGTTAGGATCCACTGGTTTCTCAGTGTGATCCACTGTATCCAGGGAGAAACACTGGCAGGAATGCATCAAAGATAGATGAGAAGACAAGAGCTGGGCTGTGGTAGCCCATCTGCCTGATACAAAAGTTACATTTCTTGTTATATAGGTCTTTCTTTAACTTGGTCTTAACCATCCAACAGAAAAGTATAAAAATGGAGGTATATAAAGTAAAGTCATATTAATTTACTGAGCTGTGAATGGCTCAAATCAACAACTTCTGTGGATAATCCACCTCTATTGTGGACTGCTGATCTGTATTGGACTGTTTTATTTAGAACAGTTTCCCATATGTAATGATAGCACAAAATCATAGATTCAGGAAACTTTGAGCATATCAAGCAAAAAAAAATTTGAAAACTTATAACTGAGGGCACATGATCTTCAAACAACTACATAATGGAGACCATAGAAAAGTACGGAAAAACACTCAAACCGGCAAGAAAATTCAGGTCATAGAGGGCCAAAACTAGGAAGTACATCAGTCCTGTCTTCAGAAATTGTACAAGCAAAGAGTGGAATAGAATATTTATTGAAAGTCAAATTTTAAATATCCACTAATCCAGTATTCTGTACCCTATGAAGTTATCCTTCAAAATAAAAGATAAATGAAGGTTTTCTCAAACAAATAAAAATCGCAGTTGTGTTTTGTTGCCAATCAAAAATTGAATTGGAAGGGCCAGACAGATAGCTCAGCACACTAAAGCACCTGCTTAGGCAGAGCTCAGTGTCCGGGGGTCAATCCCAGCGTGCTGTGCCAGCCCTGCCTCCAGGACTTACTGAGATGGCAACTGAGAATGGGCGTGGTAGCGCGCACCTGTAATCCCATCGCTTGGGAGGCTGGAAATAGGAGGATCACTCCAAGGCCAATCTATGTAGTGAGACCCTGTAGACCCTGTACTAAATACATTAAAAAAATTTGAATTGCAAAAAAAACATAAAATGATAAAAGAGACTAGCCAAGAATTGAGAACAATTGTAAAGTCTATTGTTGCCAATAGAACTTCTTTGGAAGATATTTTAAAAAGTTTTCAACAAACTGAACAACAGTACAGTTCATAAAATCAGTTCTACATAGAACCCTCCCTCCATCACTAGACATCCTTCCCCCACTTTCATTATTAACAGTAATAATATAACATAATAATAACACATTTTAGCTTATATTTCCAGCTTACAGTAATTGCATCCACTGTGAACTGTTGGTACATGTACATGTCACATCCTAAATCTTTTTATGCCCCCTCCATTTACCTGGCTTGAGTCTCTTGGTCCCTTTCCACTTGCTTAAAATTTATCTTCCTGTTTCCTTATATCAATCTTTTATGTTACTCTTTATTTTTACTTTGGATTATTCAAATATTTTAGGGACTAAACAAATTTGATAAAATAGTATTTTTAATTTTCTTATTCTTAATAGATTTAAGATGAAATGGTTTAAAATATTATCAGCAATATATTAAATTATCGACCCAGGGATATGGCTCAGGGACACAGTGCCTGCATGGCAAGTACCAGGCTATAAGTTCAATTGCTGGTATCAAAAAAAACCTCAATATGTTAACTTAGCATAACTTATGAACAAATGAAATTAATGAAAGCAATTTTATAAGACCCAGAAACACTGGTGTATACACTATTACTATCTGTGACATGGTAGAATGTTACTTGACAGAGAACTCGAACTAATTGTTAAGTATACATTCAAAGGTCAGCAATAAAAATATTAAAAAGCAACGTAGTTGATAAGCTTAAAGGCAAGAGAAAATGGGGTCATAACTAGTACTCAAAATCAGACCAGTTGTAGGAAGACAATAAAGCATTTTCCTAGGTGTTCTTGTTGGAACATAATTCTAAAATTCATGTTTAGTAACTTCAGATTATTTTTTTATTTTTTTATTTTTTTTGTCTTTTTGAGACAGGGTCTCACTATGCAGTTCAGGCTGTCCTTAAGCTCACTTTGTAGCTCAGGCTGGTCTCGAACTCACAACAATCCTCCTGCCTCAGCCTCCCGAGTGCTGGGATTACAGGCCTGCGCCACCACGCCCGGCTAACTTCAGATTATTAACAACTGAAAATAAAGGCCACAAAATGTTTTTATTAAGAAGATGAAAAGAATTAAGAACAAAGGGAATGAATAGAAAATAATAATACATAGGGTACATATTAACCTAAATGTATAAATAATAACTTTAAATTATGGTTTAAACTCATAAACGACAATGTTAAGATGACAGACTAGATTTTGTGTTTTTTTTTTTTTAGATTTTGGAAACTATTAACTACAAGAAATTCGCTTGAAATATAAAGATAGATATATTAAAAGTTTGGAAATGGAAAAAGATATATCGTGCTACCACTAATCAGAAGAACGTCAAAGTAGGTTCATTACTTATGCATTGAGCAGATTCTAGAGCAAAGAAAATTATTAGAGACAAAGACGGTTGTTGTATCACCCTAAAAGGGTCAATTCCTCAAGAATATACAAAAGCCTTAATATGCATCACCTACCAACAGAGCATAAAAACTCATGAAGCAGGGGCCGGGAAGATGGCTCAGTGGAATAAGCACTTCCCTGGTAGGCGCAAGGGCCTGAGTTCAATCCCTGGTTCCACAAAAAAGAAAAAAAAAAAAAAATTCATGAAGCAGAGCACAACCAAAATAACCTAATAGACCTACAAGGAAAAATGGAATAATCCACTATTATAATTCATATTTCAGTGCTCTACAATTGGTAATAGATAAGTTTAGCAGTCAAAATTCCAGTAAGAATGTTTTTGAGCTAAATTGGTCTATCCAATAATTGGATCTAATTACTAATTGGATTTAATTGACATCATGCAGTATCTCACCCCATAATAGTAGAATACACATTCTTGACAAGGCCATATAGAATGTTGATTATTTAGACCTCCATAAGCTTTACAAATACTTTACTCAATTTTTAGAAAAGTAGAAATCATATGAAATAAATGTTTAGGCTAAAAATGAATGAAATGAGAAGTCAATAGAGAAAAATAGCTAAAAATTTCTAAAACGCAATAGAGATGAAAGAACATGTAGCTAAAAAATATGTCAGGCAAGATTAAAAGCTATTGTGAAATAAAAAAAAATGAAAATGTAACCTGCACAGTTTCTCGGCTCCAGGCAAAGCAGCCTCAGTGGGAAATTTGTATTATTATTATTATTGTGAATTGTATTCACAGCCTCAGCTGTGAATGTATATATTAGACAAGACAGGTTGTCCAAGCAAGTGAGCTAAGCTTCCATATTAGAAAAAGAAAATTAAAATATGTCCAGCATAACCAGAATTAAAAAAAAAAAAAACACAGGGAGAGAGAGGCTGAGGGTTTGGCTCAGTGGCACAGCACCTGCTGGCAAGCATGAGGCCCTAAGTTGAATTCCCAGTACCCACATCCCCCCCAAAAAGAGAAAAAATAATAACACCAAAGTAGCTCTTCAAAAAACTCAACAAAATTGCTTAAGCCCTGGATGAGCAAATCAGAGAAGAAAAGAGACACAACTTGATAACATCAACATTAAGAAGAGACCGTTCCCATGACCCTATGGATATTGAAAGTATAAAATCAAAACATTATGAACAAATCTAAGTTGTACAAATTTGATGTTAAAATTAATGGACCAATTCCTTGAAAGACACAATCAACCAAACTCACACTCTAAATTAAATTCTACCCACAAAAGAAACAAAAAAGTATTTAATAACAATAATCAATAATTAGTGACATAAGGCACTAGGCCTAGAGAGGTTTACTGGTGAATTCTATGCAACAAGGAAGAAATGAAGCCAACTTCCTACCATGTACTCTGAAAGACAGAACTAGAGGGAATATTACCTAACTCACTCTAGGAATATTATAATAATATAAATAATTATAATATTATAATAATATTTTATCAAAAATCTTTACAATAATGGAAATGATCTGCCATGAATATAAGTGCCAATATAGTTCACAAAATACATTCAAATGAAATCCTATGATATATAAAAGGAATCTTATATTATGACCACATTGTATTTATTCTAGGTAAAATATTTCAGTCCTATTTGATATTCTAAAAATCAATAGAATCCATCACATCAGCAGAGTAAAGAAAAAAAAAATCACATGATTAAAGAAAGACTTTGCACAAGTCTAACACCCATTTGTGACTAAAAATAAATCAGTAGCCAGATATGGAGATGCATGCCTGTAATCCCAATTCTCAGGAGGCTGAGGCAAGAGATTTGCTGCAAATTGAGAGCCTGGGGTACATCATGAGTTCTTGACAAGCCTGAAGAACATCATGAGTTCTCAACCAGTCTGAACTGTGCAGTGAGGTCCTATTTCAATAAATAAAGAATAAAAAATTTAAAAATACACACAACAGTACAATGCCTGTCTGGCAAGAGCAGAGTCCTGAGTGAATTCCTAGTACCAAAAAAATAAAAAATAAAAAAAAAATAATGGGGAGGGAGATAAGTGCAAACAAACAAATAAGAATTGCTATCCAAACTCTCAGCTAAAATACTTAATGTTGAGAAATTATATGTTTTCCTGCTAACAGCAGGAAAAAAGAATGACCCCTTTATATTCTGTTTCACACTGAAAATCTTTAAGTAATGCAATGAGAGTTTAAAATAAAAAAGATACAAATGGGGAAGGAAGAAATTATCCATGGCTTACTCGACTATGTAGAAAATTCCACACAATTCTTGAAATAAATGATGACAGGAAAGTTGCAAGATATAAATTAACATGAAAGGTTAATTCGCTTCCAATATACTGTATGAAATACAAATTTGAAATTAAAAGCATGGTATTAGTTATCTTAGCAAAAGTTCTGAGGAAGAAAAGGATGAACGAAAACATTATTAGGACAATAAATGCATAGAACCATAAACCACAAAGAGTTAACTCTAATGTAAGCAATGGACTTTAGTGAATAGTGGTCTAGTATCGTTCATTAGTTATCACAAATATTCCATCCTGATAGAATATGTTAATAGAGGAACCAAGCAAGGAGAATGGATGTATTGGGAGCCCTCAGCTTACTGTTTATTTTTCATTAGACCTAAAATTTTACCTTAAAAATAACTGTAAACATTTTTAAAGGTAAGTATTATTATTATCACTATTTTCCAGAAGAGAAAAGTAAAGCTTGGAGAAGTTAAGAAGCTTATTGAAAGCTACACAATCAGCGAGCTGTGGAACTCTCTTTTAAAAATGCAAGCACACCTTAGATTTATTATACATTACACATCCATACCTCTATATGAACATAGGTGTATGCATATACACTTAACCAACATGTCAGCTTGCCATCTCTATTTTGTAGATAAGGAATTTAATAAAGACAAAAATGTAAACACTGCTGACAGTACTGTGAGGGACTGCGGGACCAGAGCTAATGAGCAACGATAAACAAGCAGAAGGCGCCACTGGAGACGCTGGCCCCTCCATTAAGTGGAAAGAATCTGACATCTCAGTCCAAGGAGATTCAGGTGAGGTGAGCATTCCTTATTTATTTATTATTTTTTAATTTTAGGAAAGGGTCTACAGGGTGTTCAGGGTCTCACTACTAGATCTGACACATAGTGATCCACCTGTTTACAGCCTCCCAAGAGCTGGGATTACAGGCACGCGCCACTGCACCCAGTCTCAATTGCTATCTCAGCGTGATCCAGGACAGGGCTCGAACCCCTGGCCCCTGTGCCTGCTTGCAGGCGCTTTAATCTGCTGAGCTATTTGGCCGGCCCTTAGGTGAGAGTTCCTTAGAAGAGCTTTTCTCTGAGTAGTGTCTAGCCTGTTTTTCATCTTCCTGGATGATAAAAAGAGGAAAAGTGTGTCCATTAATCTTCTAGCTCTTGGCTCCTCAAAACCTCTGCAGTTTTCCCCTGACTTTTGGTATTTTGTGCTTTTTCTCCCAGCAGCCTCTGGGATACACCAAGAGATCATCCAGGCGAGCTCCTGCTGTTAACACACAAGCTCCTGTTGTGATCAGTTTCTTTCAAGCTGTGTTGAGAAAGCATTCATACACAAAATGAAACAGATTTGTTTCCTTTTCTGGGATCACTCACATAGCAAGTATTCATTTATTGGAAACTGGAATTCTTTTTTAAAAAAAGAAAATGATTTTATTGATTAATTGATTGATTGATTGATTGGTCCTGGGGACTGAACTCAAGACCTTGTGTTTGCCAGGCAGGAGCTGATGCTGCTGAGCCATCTCCCCAGGCAATGACTTATGAAAATGAAGGCTGGGAAAAGGAAGAGACAGCTACTCTGAAGAGTAGAGGGCACAGGAAGGGCGAATGTGACCAGAAACTGGAAATCTGCTGAGATGGTCCAGCAAATATTTGTTGGTGATCCGTGATGTCACCCACAGCTGTGCACAGATCCTTCCTTCTTTGCACACTGAGGCTACTTAGCTGGACACACCCTATCTATGAAGTATTTATAGAAGATGGAGAAACAGACGAGTTCCACCTATCTGGGAACAAGTATATCATTTTAGAGTGGTGCTATGGTTTGTGTGTAGGTGTCCCTCCAACGCCTCATGCAGTCATGGGGCGGCTTCTGGAATTTGTGATAGATTGTGAGTGTGGAGGCTGCACCCACCCTGGGGCAGGTAATCTGCGTTCCAGGGGAAGGAGGGGAGAGAGCTTAGCGAGCTGCCTGAGAGCTGCCACTCCCTTTGCTCTCAGCTCTTGGCTGCTGCCATGAAAGGTTGTTCTCTGCCATGTGCTGCTCTGCCTTGGAGCCAGCTGAGTATGGACTGAAACCTTCAACAACCTGAGCTACATAAGTCTTTCCTTCCCTAATTTTGAGTGTTGGGTATTTGTCCTAGCAATGAGAGAAGAGTAACTGAGACAAGTAGAAAGAACTGGACAACAAGATAGAGTAAGCTGCTGAAAATCAAACCAAACCAACAAAAGCAGTGCGATATAGCTGCAAGAACATCTGCTAGTAGGAGCGGAGCAGGGAGCTCTCCCTGCTCTTGCGCCAGCAGTCACTAGGGGAAGTAGCAGGCACACGCCTTACAGCACTGAAAGTAGAGAAAGCGCAGAACAGCGCTGCACCACAGGACTACTTGTGAGATAAGCCATGCCGCCCTTATTAAAATAATAATTTTTTAAGTGTAAGTAATAAAAATGAACAGTAGCTCTTCCTAGAGCGCTAAAATGCTCACTTGTAGCACTTCATAGCAAGGGAACACGCAGAACAGGAGACAAATAGCAGTCCCGCCCTCACGTGACCGCAGCTTCCCCAGAGATTCGGGGAATCCAGTGGGATGAAAATCCTGCACCCCTAGCTTGGAGCCTCACTACCAGGCAAAAGCCTGCGGCCACTAGCTCAAGAAACCACACAGCTCCTTCTCAGCAGGAAGCTGGACGTGGTGCTTGCCCTGGACACAGGACAAAATTCAGTGCAGCCAGAGGTCATCAGGATCTCTGGGATTGTCTGCGGCTGTTCAAATTGTTTGTAGATTCTCTCCCCTTCTCTAAGCTTTGTATTTTATGACTAAGACTGAAATCCCAAATGGCTGTTTGTTTTTGTTTTTTGGAGGAACCAGGGATTGAACTCAGACCCTTGCGCTTGCCAGGGAAGCACTTACTCCATTGAGCTATCTCCCCAGCCCCCCAGTTGGCTTTCTGATCCTCGGTCTTATTGTCAAACACAAATAGCCTTCTAGTCTTCATTTACTTTGGCCTCAGAATCCCACTGTACGTGAGCCCCTTGATTTTTTTCCTTGTGCAAAAGTCTGGTTGAAAAGCTTTTGTCATCTTTTCTCTGGAGAAGGGGTGAGGGCAGGGTCTCTATTTAGACTGCATGCTCATTACTCTTCCTGTAAGAGCCATTTAGAGCTCCTAATGATCTCCTTAGATGCTGATTATCAAATGATTTGGAAGCACACTTCACAGCACACCTCAACCTGGCCTCTCACTTACATGTTCAGACTTTTGTTCCCAAGCACTGTAAGTAACAGCAAACTGCAAGTTTCAAGCAGCTTTATACATTCTTTTCTTGAAATTAACTAAGATCACTGGTACATTTTAGACATACGTAAGGATCACATTCATCAGGTTTTATATTCTTAAGTGGCAAGTTACTTTCTACGAACGTTTTCTGGAGTGCTGATGTATTGCAAATTGGCATCCAGTTTCCAAGTGCAGGCATTTTAATGCATTGCCAGCAGCACGTAGCAAAGCACACATGTTCTGGCAATAAAATGACTAAAAGTGCCTGATTTCAGAACTTGTGGAAAACATACAATGGATCCCCATCATAACAAATTTAGAATGCTGACTGGGGAAAAATTATTCCCACGAAAAAAATTCAAGTGAACATTTTCAGAAGGACATAGCTCCAACTTATGCAAAAAAGGCAATAAAGTAATAATATCTTGTATTTTCTTTTGGTCCACAAATTTTTACGTCGTAATGTAAAATAGTGCTGAGAGGTAATGATTCTACTGTCAGATTCCATGGGGTAAAATATCTCCCTATTTATATACATGCTAGCTATAGAAATAGAAAATAGAGGTCATTAGTCTGGCAGAAGGTTTACATCAATTAAAGGGAGATTTATCAACTGCTTACAGGTGCTCAGTGAAAAGAAATAATGTGGTTTCTGCCTCTAAGGAACTTAATCCTCAGGACTGAATCTTCACATAACCAGAAAACACTAAAAAACAATAAACACACACTTACCTTTTCTATACAGGGATAGATAATTTGACTTGTGAGATCTAAAAAGGGATTAATCTACACAGGCAGTGAAATGATTGAGACCCAGGCCCATGTGAGAACAGTCATAGAAAGTCTCACACAGGTGTTGAGAAGTTAATGCTGTCCAAACACCAAACAGATCTGTAAATATCTTCAGTTTCCTGACCCAAATCTCCTATATGTGGCAACTTCTCTAATACATTCTATTTACACTGACATGCAACATTTTAAACTATACTTGGTTATCATGATGGCATCTAAACTGTAGCAAACTCAAATGGGGACCTCAACTCTCTTTTCCTTATAACCTCAAAAGTTCCTTCACTGCAGTTATTCCAACTACAATCAAAGGCCTTATTTACTTTTATCAAGAGAATTCACCAGTAGTAAAACTTACCTAATTGCATCACAAAATTCAATGACTTTTAGTATTCAAAGAACTGTAGAGTCATCACAAATCTCATTTTCAATTCCTAAAAAGGAGGTCCTCCCCACCAAGAGTAACTTCCTCTCCTCCATTTGTCAGCTCTAGTAGCTCCCAACTTATATTCTGTCTTCTGTATCAGCCCATCCTAGGATTTCATATAAATGGCAATCTATAGAAGGTGACTTTTTATTTTTAGTTAACTTGATATATTCAAGGTCATCAGCATTGTAGTGCATCTGAGCAAATTATTCCTCGTAAGTTCTAATAATATTCCCTGTGCAGCTGGCCATGGTGACCCATGCTAAGTACTAGCTGTGTGGGAGGCTGAGGCAGGAAGATGGCCATTTTGAGGCCAGATTGTACAATTTAGTAAGCCTTTTTCTCCAAATAAAGTAGAAGCAAGGCTTGGGCATGTAGCTCTGTAGAACACAGCTTGCTTATCAGGCCCTGGTTCAATTCCATACCAGCAACAATCCATTCTGTGTACAGAGCACAATTTTCTTATTCATTTATTCATCCATTCATCAGTTCATGAGCCATCCGGTTATTTCTTTGAAATAGCATAGTGAATAATAACATAAGGAATGCTTGTGGGTAAGTTTCTGTAGAGACACAATTTTTATTTTCTTTATCACCTGAAGTGAAATTGGCTGGTCACATGAGAGCCCTCTGTATAGTATTCTTAGGAATTGCCAAGCTACTTTCGAGGGAATTTGCACTATTTAATAATCTCACCAATATACGTGGGCTGCAATTTCTCAATAAATCCCGCTGTATTTTTTTACTATTTAGCCTGTTTCCAGCAATTCTAGAAGGAATGAAATGGTAGGTTACTAGGATGTTGGTAGTAAATGGTAGGTTATCATAACAACAAATCATGTCAAGAAGCTGCAGCATGATTATTGCAATTTTCTATATCTTCTTTGGAAAAGTGGGTACTCCTTTCCTTTTCTTTTAAATGCTTGTGTTTGTCTTAAATATACATTTTTTTCAAATTGTGAACATACAAGGTCTTTATCACTTAAATGTCTTGCAAATAATCTCTGCTATTGCCATGTTTACATCTGTATAGAAGATCCAAGAGAAACCAGGGCCAACAAAACAGAACACTAAATTTCCAGATGCGGAGTGCTGCAGATGAAGGCAACTGACAAACAGCAGGTTCTCTGAATTCTCCCAGCTTGGCTCTGAATAGCAAGAGCCAAATCTGAAGCAGAAAAGAAAAAGTGTAGTAATAAACAACAGATTTCAAAGAGAACTAACAATATTCCTGGCCAAGGCATTACTTTCTTTCCTGAAGGACTGCAGGCCTGTTTAAAATGATAAAAGAGAGCTTGCCAGCATTTCCAAAACTCCACCAAGGCAGGACCTCCCCTAGTAAATACTGCTCACAAACAGAAATGCAGAGAGCCTGATAAGCCCATGTCAGGAGACGATAGCATGCCAGGCAGTGCACGTCCTAAGCAACTACAGCCACCTCGGCAGGCAGGACAGGCAACAAGGAAAATCTGAAACTCACCTCCCACCCGGGGGATTAAGGAAGTAAAAGCTAAAAGTGTTTCTTTCATTTTTCCATTTCTTTGAGGGGCCGGGGAGATGGCTCAATGGAATAAGCATCTTTTTTTCTATTTGTTCATAATTTCCCTCCTAAAATTTCAAAAGATTCCCCTACAAATATGTGCAATAATGTGTCAATAAAAAAACAGTAAAAAATAAAATGTGTGTATTTCTACCACCCCCCAAAAAAATTAAAAAAAATCTAAAGAATGTGGCTTAAGTGCTTGTCTGTGTCATAACAGCATAAATATGCAATATACAGAATCATAAATGAATTGACCATACAGGAACACAAATTAAAATCCATTCTTTGTGCTTAAAAGTGCCTATGATCCGATCATGAGAAGTTGAGCATTCAGAAAGGCATGGAAAAAGGTGCCGAAACAGTGATCTCTTGTTCCACTAAAATCAAGTGTTTTAAAGAGAAAATTTGAGACACAATAGACTTTCATGCAATCAAAAAGTGGTTTCTTTTTCTCCATCTACAAATCAGAAGATATAAATGTAGCATCCATGCCCTGTGTCCATTCAAATAAAAAAAAAAAAAAAAAACCTCTACAATAGGAGGTGAATAATGAATTCATTCACTCGATTTTGGTCTTCATCTTAGCATTTTCAATAAAATACAATTGCCTCAGTTCTATAAAGTTTTACTCCCCTATTTGGCGAAGTATAATTGTTAATTTTTGAAGTATTCTTTTTTGACATACTGGGTTAACCTTTGTCCATTGTACCTGGGCAAATAGGTGTTATCTGATACTTTCTTTAAAGATATCACCACAACCCCAACACTTAGATAACTATTGGGTCAGTTCTCAGGAACATTTCCTCATTGTGTTTGAGTGGGAAACTATTCAGCTGGAAACTAAGAGTAATCACTCTATTTGAAAAAAAAAAAAAAAATCTATGGGGACTAGTACAGTATGTGTACATGAAGAAGGAAAGTATTGCCTTGCTATATTAAAGCAGAAAATCATGTTTTTTCCACTTATAGTTACTTCCTAGACTATCAAAATCAATACAAAGACATCTGATTAATTCAAATATTTTTGTTTATTACTATATAGGGTTGTATACAGGCTAACAGAAAGAATTTATAGTCAGAGTTTTCTTTTTTCTACTTGTACATGAACAAGTTATTTAATCTGTTTTTAATTTATTTTCATCTTAAAGAGAAAAAAATAAAATTTCAAAGCAAGACAATAGGAGGATAACAATGGCTACTTTATTATCTTTAAATTAGTTAATCAGAGTACAGGATATAAACATTTAATTATCTAAACAATATTACTACAAACCTTTCTTTTCAAGAAACTAAGAGAAATTAGTAGCACAATGATCTTAACTATCATGTATATATACATTTTTTTTGTTTTCCTTTCCTTCTTTTTCCAATTCTTCCCCAAGCAGGTTTCTCTTTTCTTTTGAACAGTTTCTTCCCATTTTCAACTACATGCTGTACACTTTGGATCTTATTCACTCCTTCAGTTTCTCACACTACAGAAACAATATAATGTTTTCATGTGTCTGTCTCGTTTGTTTTACTTATGAATATGGTCTTGTGTTGTGTCCATTTACCTATAAAAGTCTCCAGTTTGTCCTTTTTTATGGCCGAGGGGAACTCCATTGTAGGTAAAGCACACATTTTTTCTACCCATTTCTTGGTTTGTGGCCACCTAATCTGTTTTATGAACTAAAAATGGTTTCTCTAGCAAACCAAATTTACAATCTCTAAGATAAACAGATTTATTCAGTGTTAGTTTGAGTAAGATATGTGATAAGAAGAATACAGTCTGATAACAACAGAGGTGAAAATTAGAGTCAAGTAAAGCCTGCTTATCAGCCTGCTTTATAAAACACAATATGGGAGAATTTTGGATTACTGTTCTTGGACTTTATAGACCAAGAAGCTCTGTATTTTGGTAAGAAATAATAATAAATAATAGTCACTGTTCCATCACCATAACAGAATATTTGAGATAATTATCTTATAAAGACAGAAAGAAGGTTCTTTGGGTCATCATTTTAGAGAGTTCAGGCAGACACCAGAAGCTGCAGTTCTTCGCTCCCCTGCAAGGCAGCACTTCACAGCAGGGCCATGCTGCTGAGAAGCGCTAGCCCTGTGAACTGGGAAGCAGAAATGAAGAGGGCGGAATGGAGGGCTGATGTCCTCCTTGAGAGAACATCCCTGAGGACCCAGTGTTGCAGGCAGCAGAGTTAGGTAAAAATATTTTTAGGCAGTCAGTGAGGGCCAGTCCCTCGAAAGAAATAATACAAGCAAGATGTCTGCAACTCTGAGAGGGACAGAGGCTCCTGCTGTAAACCAGACCCAAAGGCCAAAACAGATGCTAAAAGAGTAACACCAGAGACTGATATTCTAAATAGATAGGGATCACCTAAAAAGACCCAAGTGAGTCACTAGCGCAACCCCCAAGGGGAAGAGACCCTGTCCCCTATTCATGCCCCCTTACTATGTGACTCGCTTACCCATCTGGTCCTGGCCCTAATCAACTTTACCTGAGCAATAGTGCTTGTAATCCCATTGGTTGATTATGGTTTTGTCCCACCCCACCTCCACCTAAGCGAGACCCCTTCTCTACCTTAGACCCGCATGGTTTTGCCCTATGAAAGTCCCTAAAAGAGACAGCTTCCCTGGGCAACCCCCTCAGGCCTCCCTTCTGTCCCTCTCTGACAGAAGCTTTTCTATCTAATAGTTTTTCCTCAACCTCCATTTGTTCCTAAAATTCATTCTTCGGTTTTAGAGAACATGAACTCATCAAGGTCAGGTTGGGAGTTTTACTTCCCTGTATCATTTGGAGATTATCCACCGGGATCATTGGATGGAGGTATGAGTTTGCTTTTCTTTTATAAATTCTGAATTGAGACTTGCTTAGGAAACAAATTTTTATGCTTCAAATGTTTATATGTCTTTGCCCATTGCTTATAATTGTTCGTTTTTCCTCACGTAGTTTTATTTCATAGTACTGTTAAAATTGCTCGCAATTGCTTATGATTTGTCTCATGGTTTTGCTAAAATGTTGGTCAAAATGTTGGTAAATTTAAGTTAACATGGAAATGTTATAAGGTTATAATATTTCTTTAATAGGACATTTTATGACTGTTCTGTACTTGTATATGTTACATTTGAACTAGATGCTAAATGTGCTGGTATTCCTGGCTTGGATTTAGACAGCAGTGCTAGAGAGAGTGATGTTAATAAGACTTTTAGTGGATTTCATGTAAAGGGTAAAACAGGACCTTTAAATATAGCTCAGACTTAGGAAATATACATGCCTGTATATAAAACACGGGACTCCTTTTGCCAGTTAAATGACATTAGGTTGGCAACCGTTCTTAAGACTTGGAGGACAGGTTTCACTGGGATGGACTGGTTCTGATCCCCCTCTACATGCTAGAGGGAATGTCGGGCCTGCTCTGTTTCAGTTTCCTTCTTTTGACTTTACTCCTAATTTTCCATCTCTTTGTACTTTCCTTTTTAGAGGCATGTAAAGTTGGGAAAACTCTGACTATTCTAGCTAAGAAAAGCCCTTAGAAAATGAGCATTTGTTAACACCAAAGACAGGAACGCCTTTATTTTAGAAAAAGGACACATACCCCATCTCTGGGTCAGATGAGACAAAGGGGACTATGCCTGTCCAGGAGAACACATACAAAATCCATGTCCCAGCTTAGTGTTCTGGGCAGGTCTCCTTTGGGAGGCTAAACCCGAGACACAGTGGAGAGAACCGACTTTTGGGTGACACCAGAAGGAGCTATCTCCAAAAGCAGCAAACTTATGGGACTAAAACACATTTAGTGTGAGGGAGGATTCAATCTTTTCTCCTAGGTCTGGTTATTATCTAGGTACATAAGAGATAAGTTGTAGACTTTAAAGCTAAGTTATCTTGTTCAGGCTTTTAACTATCCCTTATAGAATGTGGACAAACAGTGGTTACTCTGCCAGCAGGTAAATGCTCTTAGAGCAGCTGCCACTCTTTAAAGCAGAGGTCAGGATTCCCCAGCAGTTCTTTGGTGAATCCCCATTGAAGCCTGTGGCTGATGGAATGTTGACCTGAGAAATTCTGGATTCCTTTCCGGAGACATCTCTGGTTGTGTGGGCTAAAAACTGAGAATGCCTGAGGGGAAAAGGCGCCAAACCCGAAGGTTCCTTGGTGGAAATTGGCTCCTGACCACTGAAAGATCTCCACTTACCTGTTGTACTTTTTCTCACCTTTTGCTAGTAAACTAGGGAATTTACCTGAGTTTTTCAGTCGAATAAGTTAATGAGTCACTCTTTCAGAAAATTGTGCTATATGACAGCTTACAGTGGTGGTTGTCAGGGGAAATTGTTTTTTTTATCTGTGCCTTTATGTGTTAACTAAGAATAAGGTTTTTGTCAACTTAAGTAAAGTGTCTTTACCAACATGTAAAATGTGATTACTAGATGATAAATATAAATGTCACCTTCAAGGTTAAATCTTGTTTAGTTGCTAAAAATATTTACCTAGGTGATCAGATGGAAATCAAGTGTCTGGAGAGAGGCCCAGTGCACAGGGTCATATCTTCCAGTCAGCAGTTCTATCAGTTTCTAGGAGTGTGTTTTATAGCCTGAGAGTTAATCTCTTCTAATTAACGTTTTATGTTATGGTTATGCTTCCTTCCGTACAAATTCTTAACACTGGATTAATTGTAGCTGTTAACATGCAAATGGTCAGTAAGTAAAGGGTTTGTGAGATGTTCAGGAGATAAGAATCCACATCGGTTCGAGGGTGGGTAGGCTGGTGGGACCTTGTCTCCCTTCTCTCCAATGGGAGCAGCCACCTTCTCTGGAGAGGGTTACTCAAGGGACACCTTGGAGGAGGGAATCAATTAAAAATAAGAAAGGGGAATGCCCTAAAGTTTCTTATTGTATTCCAGATATGGGGATCTCTAAAGTCTTACTCCTTTAGAGTGTGTTTCATTAAGCACCCAAAGAGGTTTGATTCTTACATGCTAAAAAGTTGTTTAATCCAAATAGAATATAGAGAAAAGTATAAATTATGATATTTTATAATAGAAAGATGATATTAAAAAAAGATGGTAAAAATGTCTTCAGATTTGGTTTGTATTAAAAAGAACATTGTTATTTAATAAAGTTTTAAAAATGTGGATGTAAACCACAGGAGAACCAGGCAGTTCAGGTGCCTGAAAAGTCACTATCTTAGAACCTAAGGACAAGACAGGATTAAGCACAGCCTCTTCCACCAATACTAAAAGTAAGGTTTCCTTTCTTTGCCTTTCTAGTCTAGAGGGTGTAAACAGCTATAATCCAAGCATCTACAGAGCTACACCCATTCTTAGTTAAAGTTATACAAGCTTTTCAAGGACAATACCCTTCAAAAACGAAAAGACAATTTAAAACTTCCAGAGTTCATGTGCCTTAGATGACCCTGATAAGTACATTGATGTATTTTAGAGGATTTATTCAGACTTAGGGACTAGATTAGAGAAGATGTAATGTTAATCTTAAATACAGCTTTGACTTCTATAAAAATATGGTCAGCATTATAAGCTGCCATTACATTTGGGAATAAATAGCATAGAGTTAATTTTAAAGAACCAAGAGATAGACAATCAGTGGAACTTCCAGTTCTCACTGGAGCCCAAGCAGTCAGACCCCTGCTGGCCTGATAGCGGGCCAGGCAGAGAAACTAAAAAGGACATTTTTCATTCAAGTGTATATTCTTAAAGGTCTAAAAACTAGAACCAAGCCTTCTAGTTATTTTAAATTTTAGCTATTTTACTAGGAGAAAGATACATACCCCTCTGATTTCTTGTAATGTTTAGTAGATATACTAATAAAACATACTTGCTGAGATGCTAGTTCAACAGAAAAAGTTACTCTTACAGATCAGGAGCTATAAAAGATAGCTTTTGCTCCAGACAACTCATTTGATACTTTGGTAAAAACTGTTTACATGTCCTATAATCGGAACTGGGAAAAAACCAGGAAAAGAAAACAAAGAGACAAAAAATGGCTGTCTTTGCAGCCTCAAAACAGACCCTAAGTCTGATTCTCTGGGTTCCAAAAAGAGCTCAGTGATGATGAGGTTCATCTGCTACTGCTGTCAGAAGCCAGGACAGCATAAGAGGGACGGCCTTAAGAGGCCCACAAGCCACGCCCTGACTGCCAAGGCAGCCACTAACAGCGAGACTGCACTCTGAGGTGAAGGCCCCAGAGCTCAGACTCAGCCTCCTAGATGGCCCAGTAGGACTGAAGGGCCCTGGGCCTGCCTCCTCCCTTGGAACAGACAGTCTCTACCTGTCATCTCATCAGAGGAGCCCTGAGTAACCAAGACTACAGAGGGAAAAAACCCAGCCCATTGCTGGACACTGGCACAGGGCTCTTTATTCTTCCCCAGCCCTGAGCTTCCTTCCAGTCATTGTACCTCAATAAAAACAGATTGTAGATGTGTTGCTTTACCTATAACTAAGATACTACAATATATTCAGGTTACTTGCTAATCAAGATGATACTGAGACTGACATTTTACAAATGTAGTGTATTGTTGTTCATATATAAGCTTTAAAAGGTATTTCATTGGTTTAATCTGACTACACGCTGTGTATTTCATGACAAATACATAAATTAATCTGGTTGATTTCTGATATAATCAGGCATCTCATGCTCATAGTTAATACAGGTGTGATGTCTCTTAACTAAAGCTAGAGAGGCTTATAACAAACTGTCAGACTCCATAAATACAGAGGTCTAAGAGCTAGTAAGATACTATTGCTAGGTCTCAAAAAAGTTTGTAAATATACTTGTTAGCTCAAATGTTCATGCTTTGTGTTCCAATTTCTCAAAGAATTTGTTCTTTCCTAGAAGACCCCAAAACCCAGGTAATCATACAGGTAAAATCTATAACAAATTTGCTAGATTGAGATTCCTTTAACAGGGATCCAGCAGATATTGTATATATGTTGTTCAGTGGACCTCGGTATCTAACACGAGATGCAGAAGTAAAAATGGTTTGCAGAAATAAATTTGTCTAAGTTGATGAAAATTGCTCAGAAGGTGTCTCAGTAAAAAGGATACAAAATAAAATTATAGGTGAAAAGTAAAAATGGTGATGCTAGCAGCCTACAGGAACGAAGGCTAGTCTAAAAATGGAAAAGAGTTATGTTTTCCTAGATCCAAACAGAGAAAAGGGACATTTAAAACAAAAAAATGTCCAAAGCTGCTAGAAAAAAAAGTGTTTATGAAGCAGTCAGAAAAAGTTTCAGACTGAGGTGGTTATGTGTCTCCCCTGTCAAGCCTGAGGGAACCCATGCTAACTGTCAATATAAGAAAAAAGCCTGTGAAACTTTCATTAGTTGCTCATACCGATTTGTCAGTACTTAACACAGCCAGGGGCCCCACTTGCCAACTGGAGAGTACTTGACGTTTTCCCTCTTTCTGACAATTCATGTGCCCCAATAATAATAAAAAATGCCAGTTTCTTTGAAACTATACAAAATGCCAATAAAAGATAAAAAAGGGATTAAACCCCACATTTGAGACATCTAACTTGTCTTTTTCATAGTCATCCTGTTGATATGATTATTTGACCCATACATACTTAATTGTTTCCTTGCCTTTGTCTTCTCCAGATTCAAAGCTGTAATGACAATGCTTGTCCTCTATTGAGGGCCTTTAGATAGAACCTCTATAAGACATATATAACTGCCGGTTCACAACTATGACCCCTTTCAGCATGAAGAAGCCAGAGCGGTCATCACCCGAATCCCTCACAGCAGTTCAGGTTACTTCTTCAGAGGGGGGAATGTTGTAAGCAGCAGAGTTAGATAAAATTATTTTTAGGCAGTCAGTTAGGGCCAGGCCCTCGAAAGAAATAATACAGGAAACAAGATGTCTGCAACTCTGAGAGGGACAGAGGCTCCTGCTGTAAACCAGACCTAAAGGCCAAAACAGATGCTAAAAGAGTAACACCAGAGACTGATATTCTAAATAGACAGCGATCACCTGAAAAGACCCAAGTGAGTCACTAGTACAACCCCCAAGGGGAAGAGACCCTGTCCCCTATTCATGCCCTCTTACTATGTGACTCACTTCCTCATTTGGTCCTGGGCCTAATCAACTTTACCTGAACAATGATGCTTGTAATCCCATTGGTTGATTATGGTTTTGTCACACCCCACATCCACCTAAGCAAGACCCCTTCTCTACCTTAGTCCCACATGGTTTTGCCCTATAAAAGTCCCTAAAAGAGGCAGCTTCCTGGGCAACCCGCTCAGGACCCCCTTCTGTCCCGCTCCAACAGAAGCTTTTCTATCCAATAGTTTTTCCTCAACCTCTGTTTGTTCCTAAAATTCATTCTTCGGTTTTAGAGAACATGAACTCATCAAGGTCAGGTTGGGAGTTTTACTTCCCTGTATCATTAGGACCTTCCTTGAGGTCCCATTTCTTAAATGTTCCACCACATACCAACAGCACCCCTTCAGGGTGCAGGACTATAATTCATGGGCCTTAGGAGGGGGGTCTCATCCAGACCAAGCCAGGGACTGGAGAAAACTTGTATAAGCTTCTGAAAAGGGAGCAAGTGACTCAGCATGCAAAGAAAGTAGTTTCATTTTGTGTAACAAAGAAGAGAGCCCTAAACTGCTATATTCAGAATAAGGGGGTGAGTTCCTGTTTTATAATCTCATTGAGGAGGAACTTACCGATAGATACATCTGTGCTGGCAAACACAGTGACCCAGAAGAAGCCTGGATGGGTGATGTAGGAAGGGTCCATAAAGATTCCTTTCTCCACTTGAACAACATATTCCCCAAATTCTATAGCACACACCGGTCCTCCTGTAACATGTATCTCATTCACTTTCACTATCATATTATCTACTATTCTTTCTGTCCGGTTACACTGTATTTCTGATTCTTTTGTACACATTTTTAAGTATTTTTTTCTTTTATGCTGGAAATGTTTTAGAATTAATATGAAAAAGGACAGAATCCATAAGAGCATCAACCCACACCCAAACACCTCATTCTCCTCTGGGTTATTTTGCAGTTGCCTGAGGATTGGCCTATCCATCTGTTATCTGTTCTTATTGTCACACCCCAAGAGGCACTAAAACATAACACAAGGCAATATCATTTAATTCTACAAGGCTAAACATTTTCCCATTTTGACTATAATAAAAATCAAACTCCTTCTCATGTTGGGAAACCCTCTCTGACCTAACCTTGCTAGTCTTTTCTTATACCACCCCTGCCACCTAAAATATTTCTGTTAAGGAGAGATAAAATTCATTCCCACTCTAAGACCACACCATGTAATATATACTCTTTCCTCTCCCTAATAAAAATGGTACCCCATGCCTTCTTTTAGAGCTTAGCTTAAATATCTTTCAGTACTGCTAACTTGAACTGTTTAGCATGAAACTGCCTTAATGTGGCCTCAGGTTTCTGTACATAAATGAAATGCAGTCTAATTTGATGTGTTATAGACTGTAACCCAAATAGAAATATACTGTTATGACAAGAAGCTGAATCTACACAAATCACAGCAGTAGAATTTCCAGCCAATCAGAGGTTGCCAAAATATGATTATTAATGCAAATGGCTACTTTGGCCAATCAGGTTGTTTCTGCACATCACTTCCCTTTTTGTGGTTATAAATATAGCTTGCACACATTAAATGGATTGAGTGATCTGAACCAAGTTTGTCTACACTGCTGCCTGGTTCTGAACTATGTGCTTAAATAAACTCTGTTAAGTTTGCCTTAAATTTTTCTTCGAATGGCAACTTCAATGTTGCTTTCTCACTTGATGATATTTTTCCTATTTACTTATCACCTGTTTGTACCCTCCACTACAGTGTGTGATATGGGGGATCAGGGCTCTGCATCCCCAAGGCCTTGGCCAATTCCTGTCACATGCCAAGTGCTCCACATATACCTGTCAAATGAGCAAAGCTGTAACCTTTGCTGAAAGCCAAAATCATACGGCTTCTCCCCGCAAGTAACTTGGGGCTCTGATCTCTTCTTATAATCTTGGAGAAGAAACAGCATAATTATTATGCAAGCACATGTCCCTTCAAAATTAGGTGACACTGGCACTGCTTTTGTTCTTCTATACTGGCTTTCCTTTATCTGATGTGTAATTTCAGCTAGTTTCTCATTGTGCTTGTTTATTCAACTTGAGTTAAATGCTTTGTTTTCACTTGGGTGCTTATTTGTGTCTATTTTGTATTTTTTGCATTTACTTCATTTTTATGTTCTGAAAACAAATGCATGCTTGCTAAATCATTTGTTTTCATTTTCAGTCATCACCGCTATGGACTGTGCCTCCGCTCCTACATTCCAAGCATAAATTAAAACATCTTGTGATTAGAAAATCTGACATAAAGTACTAAACTATTTCTATGGTCAGAATTATTTATAGACTTCGGGCTATTGTTACATAAAACAGCATATGCGCTCACAGCTGTGAAAAAGAAAGAAAATGATTAAAGGATTTCATGGATTCTAGTGTTTCTTTTTAAGGGGGTTGATTGTGGTTAATGAATTTGTGTTACTTTGATTGTTTTTTAAAGACATGTACACAGACAAGGTCAGAGAAGGGTTCTTCAGTACATTCTACAAAAACTAGCAAACAGTAAAAGACCAACTGGGAAAAGCAGTTTTATATTTACAGAGGTTTTGGGTCAGCGCATTCAGAGAAAAATACAGCCAGTGCTTTTCCTTATGAATTTTTCTTACTCTTGAACATAGAAATCAAACACAATAATATTCCACTTCACTTTGTGGTCACTGATGGAGGAGACCAATAATCACAGGAACACTGACTTCAATAAGCCTCAAAGTAAGAATTTGTGAATGGATCATAGAATTACTTATATAGCTACCACCTACAGAAGAGAGATATTTTGAGTATCTTTTCAGTTCAGTTACAGAAAAACTCTAAAAATGCTCCAACTTCAACAGAGCAAAACCCAGTGGTGATTCTACAGCCCCCGCTGGTCTTTGAGAATCCCAGGTCTTCTCTGGGTGCCCAGTTCAAATCCCAGCCAATATTACCATTGATTTTTTTTCCCATGTATTCTCAACTCCCTATTCCCACTCTCATCACTCTTGTTCTTTTTGGAAATTAATAATCCATGTTAAGTTCAATTCTGTACGTAACTGAAACCTGGAACCATGGAAACATGAAGCTTGAAAACTAGTCATATGGGCTACTAGTCAAGATGGACATGACTTTCCCCTCAGCTTGACTAAATTTTATATAGCCTTCCCAACTCAGGCTTCCAGTGTCCCTTTTCTAAGAGGAGGTTATGAAGAAGGAGGAGGAGGAAGCGGTGGAGGAGGAAGAGGTGGAGGAGGAGGAGAAGGAGGAAGAGAAGGAGGAGGTGGAAGAGGGAAGAAGAAGAAAGAGAAGGAGAAGAAAGAGGAGGAAGAGAAGGAGGAGGAGGAGAAGATTAGTAGTTGCACACAATATGAGGGATGCCACCTTCCTGGACTCCCAGCTACTCTAGATGCTGGGGCAGGTAGATCACAAGTTCAAGTTACCCTTCAGAAATTTCCCTGGGCCCTGTCTCAAAAGCAAATAAAGAGCTGTGGGTGTCACTCAGTGGGAAAGCCCTCCAGTGTTTCATTTCCAGGACCAGAAAAAAAGTTGTAAATCCCTTTGAATTTTGTTTCTTTTTAAATTGATACATGGTCTCACTATGCAGTTCACACTCATAGTGATCCTCCTCTGTTCACCCTCCTCAGTGCTGGAATTATAGGCATGAACCACTATGGTTGATTTTGGCCCAGCGAGATGCGCCAAGGACTCTGGGGGTGGCACCGAGTATGAAACCCAGATCTTACCAGGTAGGCACTTAGACCGCCAATCTATCTCCCCAGGCAAATATTATAAATTCTTAATCTGCTGCTTTGTAATATAATATTCTCCCAGAACCACCTTTCTCAAGAACCTGGGAGCCATTCCTGTGAAAATCTAAACACAGGGGGAGACAGCTCCATGGCGCAGTGGACTCTGACTTCCACAGGGGACAAGTGCAGCTGGCTTAATCCTGCCAAGCCCCTGACTCCCTAGTGGGGTACTCTTTGAACGACCCTGCTCACCCTGATCCTCCCTCCTAAGATGAAGAAAGCTGGGGCTTTTGTGGACTTTTGCTAAGGATGGAGTTTGACGGGCATGTTTAGAAAAATCTGAGGAGCTGATTAGGGTCTTTCCTGTGGCAGCAGAAAAGGTGAAAGGAAATTGCACCTTAGGCTGGGTTGGAGAGGAATGGGGAAGGGAAGTGGTCAGTGGGAAGATAAATCGTTTTCTTAAGGGTTTCAGCCATATTAAATGAGCACCATAATTTAGCAATTCCTACCGGGGCCAGGACCTGCCACCTACTGGCCACAGTCTTCCCTTCACACCTGCCAAACCCATTTCTCTCCTTGTCTTTTCTACAAACTTCAAACCAGGATTTGGCTAACTCTTCCTAAAACCACTTCCTTGGGGCTGGGGAGATGGCTCAGTGGAATAAGCGCTTCCTGGGCAAGTGCAAGGGTCTGAGTTCAATCCCTGGTTCCTCAAAAAAAAAAAAAAAAAAAAAAATTTCCTTCCCTGAAAGTTTAAGGCACAAAATATTTGTTTTCTTTTCCCTCCAGTTTTCACAGGCTATCACTGGTTTCTCTTCATTCCCACCATCCTGTATTGGAAATACTACAGATCAATCAAGGATTTCTCTTTCGTTCTTTCCTTGTCATCTGCATAGGCTTCTCTATGCTACAAGAACCATTCACATGCATCCAACTTACAATTTTATAATGTTTCTTAGCCAAGTGTACTCATGCTCATACTTTCTAACTTTGTAGTACACAATATTTCTGTAACTATATTGTTTTATTTGCTTGCTTTCTCTCAACATTGGGATTTTGAGACCTAGTTTCATTATTACGATCATGGTTAGCTGCTGCCTGCTTCAGGGTTCTGCCAAGTACTCCTACCTTGGGCCCACTGGGGTGGCACCCAGGTGGCCCATGCTTGCCTACCCTTCAGTCCTCCTGGACAGAGGATACCTCCTCCTTACCAAAGACCCCAAACTCTCTCCTTTTCCAGTATCCCGCCTCTCTGAAATTGTTGTTTCTTTTGCCCAATGCACCCCACCCCACTTCAATTAATAAGAACTCCACCCTTCCCACTGTCCAAGGCTTGTGCAGCACTGACTGCTCCTTTCCGTCTACTCCTCCTGTCTGTCTACTCCTTTCTTTGGCTTCTTCCTCCCACAAACTTCAATAGGCAAGTTTCTCAGTTTCACCATCAAGATAAGTGAAAATCTGATGTCTTCTTATTTCTTAACTGAGCAATCAAAATAATCTCGTCCAAAATGCGAAGCCAAATAATCCCAGTCTTATGTTTTGAGAACCTAGGATTGAACAGTGATCCTTGTGCTTGCCAGGAAAGTGCTTATTCCACTGAGCCATCTCCCCCAGCCCCTGGTCTTCTGTTTAGAACTGCCAGTGGGTCTGTTTCACTCTAAGGAAAAGCCACATCAGCTGTAGGGCTCAGGGTCTGCAGCTCCTTTATCCCTTCAGATACACCTTACCCTTGAAGTAAGACAAGAAATAAAGGTGGAGATAAGGAAATGCCCCATTCTGTCTTAAGAAGTCTACTCATCTCCCTACCTGCTTCTCTCTGCACAGAGGCCTGCTAATCACTTAAAGAGTGCCTGTGTAACAAGGTTTGTTAGCCCTAAATTTACTGACTCTGTCTCCTTTTCAAGGCCGAGGACACCAGGACAAGAGTAACTGAAGTAATTTTCAGGATTTACAGAGCTGTCCAAGTGCCAGCATTTGTAAAGTCTCAATCCCGACTCTCATGGGGCAGCCTAGAGGCCTCTAGCTATTGTCTTAAACCTGTAATCAGCTCAGGTTCCAAGAAGAGCCAGCCAGCCCCTGACACCCGCCCCTCTTAAGCAAGAACAATCACCTCATAAGAACGAAATTTTCTCTCAAGCCATAAGGATTCATCTTGAGCTACTTCATAGCAAAGCCAAAATAGAAATAATGGAAATAATTAAGCAGATCCTGACCCCATCTTTGCCAATCCATAAAAGCTGCCTTCCTTGGGCAAGAGCAGGAACCCTGTGAGACTGCCACCAAGTCTGGGTGTGGTGGCACATGCCCGTAACCTCAGTGGAGACTGAGACAGGAGGGTCACTGCAAGTCTGAGCTGCATAGTGAAATCCTGTACCAAATACATTAAAAAAGAAAAAGAGAGAGAGAAAGAGAGAAGAAAGAAAGAAAGGAAGAAAGGAAGGAAGGAAGGAAGGAAGGAAGGAAGGAAGGAAGGAAGGAAGAAAGAAAGAAAGAAAGAAAGAAAGAAAGAAAGAAAGAAAGAAAGAAAGAAAGAAAGAAAGAAAGAAAGAAAGAAAGAAAGAAAGAAAGAACAAAAAAGAAAAAAGCTGCCTTCCGTCCCTTAAGTGAGGCAGCTTGAACAGCTTTATCAGGGCGGGCCCCTCCAGCTGTTTCCTCTAGAGTTCTTCCCTCACCTCCTTTTATTTCTAGCTCTGCCTAATGAACCTGTCTGTGCCTCTTACAGAAAATGTTTTCTGTGGTGAGAGACCGTGTACCTGCTGTGCATTGTGAGGCCAGTAGAGGTTTCGATCTCCTCTTTGAGGGAACCCCTAGGACTCCGCCTGGTGCTACCACCAGCCCTTCTCCAACTCCCTCCGAAGGGTTCCCTTGACTGTGCTCTTCCCGAGACGTTCTGCGTGCTCCACACCCCTGCATGCAATTCACAGCTCTAAATGCACACGCCGTAGTGAAAACTGCACCACCCTTCCTGCTAGAATTGTATGCCTTAGTATTTAGGTCTATTTAATGCAGAGATAAATGTGCCTTTCAGGTTATTATTTTCTATTTGTTTTCGTGCTTCTGTGTGTGCTGAGGACCGTGCCCAGGGCCTCTCGCTCAGTCGTAAGTGCTCTCTCCATCTACAGCCCCAGCCCTCCACCTGCGGGGCCTTTTCACCACCTTCCCTTTGGCCACCCCACGTAAATAACGTAAATTCCATTCAGACAGGCGTTTTGTTATCTCATTGCTGCATACCGCAGAACATAGTAGGCATTCAACAATCATAGAATTGATTAAAAACAACCAAAATGAAATTCTCAGGAGATAATAAAAATTAAAGGAAAAATAAGATTCATCTGAGGAAACATATTACTAAATTATGCTTTGCTTCAGGGCTATTTGCACCTTATTTCACTGTTATTGACCCAATTAAGCCTCCTATAACATATCTTAATGTTTACTAATCTGATCCTGTCCCCATTTCTTTGCTTCTGGACTTGTAAAGCTAAGAGGATGAAATTAAAATATCTCACTGTACCTACTGGACCCTCAAGATACCATCTCCAGGTGCCTTCTGCATTCAGGTTACCATATTCTTTTGCCAGTTTTACCCATTTGCTTCCACACAGTTCACTAAAATCTTTCTCATAGACCATTCCTATTTATTCTGCAGAGGCAGCTCGTGGTGTCTCTCAGATCGTTCCATCAATACCCAGACTACACAGATCCCCTCCTTTATGGTCTTTGTAATTCAGGTCTTATTTATTGGCTCATATAATTCCAATTTTTAAGGCACTGGTTATTATCAGTCTTCCTTTCTAGAATGTAAATGCGAGAAGGCATGATCATGCCATTTTGTTTTTACTGCTGTATCTCAGGCCTCTGATTATAGGTGACATTCAGTGAACACTCTCTGAATAAATGGAAAATAAAAAAAAATTAAAAAAAAAATGAACGGACCTGTCCTGTCCTATCCCCCGTGCCTGTGTTTTGTGATGGTCATAGTGTTGCCTGCTTCACTGACAAATCTTCTAAATTTCTGAATTTATTCTTTGCTGAGTGTTTTTTTGTACCGTTTGACTTCCATGTTTCCATCTTGAGCAAGGGCATTCTACTTAGGCATTCTGATGTTTTAGTGATATATATATATATATATATATATATATATATATATATATATATAGTGTTTGTGTGTGTATTTTTTTAGGGAAGGGTCTACAGGGTGTTCAGGGTCTCAATACTAGATTGACTCGTAGTGATCCATCTGCCTGTTTACAGCCTCCCAAGAGCTGGGATTACAGGCACGTGCTACGACGCCCTGTCTCAATCTGCCATCTCAGTGTGTCCCAGGGGCAGGGCCGGCACAGCAAGCTCAGGGATCAAACCAGCAGCCCCTGCCCCGGCAGGCAGGCACTTTAATCCACTAAAATACTTGGCCAGCCCTCAAAGATACTTTTTTTGGTTCCCAATAAACTATCTATGCTTCCTCAACAAAATGGAACTTTTTTTTTTTAATCTTTTTAACAACAACAAAACCGCCCAGTGTACCCAATACCTCGAAAAGAAGTCTGTCACTAACACTTGCCTACTTCCGACGCGGTGTGGCTCTCATGGATGGGCGTAAGTAAAAGAAGTTCCTGCTGCTCCTCCTCAGGTAAGGAGCTCAGCAAGGTGGCCCTAAGCAGCAGCCTACTGGATGATGAACAGTGTTTCTCTTCTTTTTCAAAATTATGACTTCATGGACTCAGAAAGAAAAAAAAAACCTAACATTTCATGTTCAAGCATGTAATTATGTGTGTAAAAACATTCACATGCTAGCAAACTATGCATCCAATTGCTAATTTCTGCTGTAAATTTGCTAATCTGGAGCTTTAGGATGGTCATGACTATCGATTTACTTTATATTAATTACAATAAGAGAAAAAAACATTACATCTCCTATTCTTAGAAGTCAAAGTAGCATCGCATTCACTGCAATAGAAAGTTTTCTTCCCTCCCTCCTTTAGCTGATTTGCCAATTTCTAGCTGGGTAGAAATTCCAGGTGTGCTAAACTGCTTTTTAGCTGATGCCAACACATAGCTCACCCCAGAGCTTAAAAGACAAATCGAAAAGATCCTTTTGCAGTTTGTGCCTTGTCACCACACAGCTGTGAAAGACGCCAGCCTAGCAGGCTGAGACCCGGACCAAAACCTTGAAAGGCTGAAAACAATTACCTCCTCGAGGACATCCGCAAGCTTGCTCAGGATCTCTTCTGGAAGGCTCTGGAATGTTGGAACGCTGAAAAACAAAAGCAGAGGATGACGGTGAACACAGGAGTGCGCACTTATGGTAATGACCGAAAAGGCCCATTTAGCTGAATGGCAATGAAAACATATTGTGATAGGGACTCTGCAGAGGAAGGTCAAGGCCATCGCAGAAGCATGTTTGCATGTCTGCATAAAAAGGTGTGACACGTGAGCAAGCTTGGAGAAGCGCCAACATGAGTCCAAGCCCAGCTCCTGTTTGCCTCCCACGCATGAAGTATCTTTCTCTGTGGCCACCAGATCACGTGCCCCTCTGGCTCTCCGCCCATCCCCCACCCACCCCACCACCACTCTTCACTGATAATGCAGTCGTGTGCAAACATTCATTAAGCAATGTAGAAAAGCGTCCCACTTCCCCACCCCTGCCTTACCCCTTCCCTATCCAAGTGCCAGTGTTATTATTATTTTCCTTTTGTATTTTAGACAAGGCTATACAGGATGTTCCGAATCTCACTACTAGATCTGACTCATAGTGATCCATCCGCCTGTTTACAGCCTCCCAAGAGCTGGGATTCCTGGCACGCACCATCATGCCCAGTCTCAATCACCATCTCAGCATGCCCCAAGGGCAGGGCAGCACAGCAGGCCTGGCGATCAAACCCCCAGCCCTGTGCCTGCTTGCGGGAGCTTTAAGCCATGGAGCTACTTGTCTGGCTCCCAAGTGCCATTATTAACTTACTAGCTTTCTTTTTTCCCACTCCATGTAGAATGCATAAAGGTCTTCCCTGCACGAAT